>VDFB02072749.1:0-46524 GCA_007258455.2 Sequoia sempervirens
TGCCCGATGGTACCCACATCATGGGTCCTTTAACCTATTTGTTATTGAGTTTATGCCTTGCAGATTTGGATTTTTAGGTATAGGGGCGAATCTAATATTAACCCTTTCTAATTATTTCTAAACTAATTAAAACTATGCTCTTGATATTTCTTAATACCTTGTATTCTAAAATGATTTTGGTTGATTAGTGGTAGTTGTTAGCTTCCAAGTTGCACACTTTTTATCATAGGCTACTAAATAATGAGGTAGTGTGTAGTATTCTTCATGTTAGCAAGAAGTAATTCTAAGGTTTGTGATTTTCACAATAGTGAGTGGTTTCCTTTCTTAGGTTTTTAATTAGTGTAATGTGACATACTATTGATTTATTTGATGTTTGAAGATCAAAGGTCTAGTTTTAACATTCATTAAATATTTAACCAATATAAATTTCTTGGTGAATTCTTGATGATGTACATGGATGAATCCAATAATGGATTTATTCATAAAATTATATTATAGTAGATAATATCTCTCATTTATTTTAATTTCTCAACATAGTTTATATTTAGGTCACACATTAGCCAAAAACTAGAATAGGATATCACTAGTAAAATAATTTATCCCAAGAAGGTGGCCATAATTTTAAAAAATTGTTCTTGAATTAATCTAACACTAATATAGAATAATTCATGATGGAATCATTTTAAATATTACATTTTTGATAACTATATCTTATTGAAGAATCTTTATCATATGTATGTGTACATTCCAGGTTCCTATATTCCATTTATTACTATGGCTTTTATGTTTAAGGTAAATAACCTAATACTTTTAAATTCTATTATACTTCTAACATGTCAATGAATTTTTTAATTTAATACAAAATTTTACCCCTTCAATGTTTATATCTACATCTTTTAATAATCTTATGGTTGCTCTTGTGTATTTTTGGTCATTTATAAAATATGTAGAGAGGAAGACAATGTGGGTTGGTGAAAGGGAAAAATGAACCCAAAGAGACCTCTGAGAACCAGTATGCACCTTTATTATCTTATGTTTCTTTTAAAATATTTTTTAAATACTTGATAAAAGCACATGCTACTATACTATTGAAGTGGAAATAAACATAGTTGAATTCCCATCACATTAACCCTTAAAGGAAAGATAATGTAGTTTGTAAATCTACGTAAATTTGGGCAGCATAACGACATGCAAATTAACACTTTAAGAAAATGAAATAATAATAATAGAATAATAAAAAACAAAAGAGAAGAAACACCAATATACATGGGGAAAACCCTTTTGGGTAAAAAACCTCACACTCCAAAGCATCAAACCAATACATATTAATCTACAATAAACATCGTTACAATACACTTCTAGGCTCTGAGCCTTAACACAGAGATTTACATCTTGCTCTTCTTTGGAGGAAATTCGATAGCACAACCCTACAATGAAAAATTCTCCTCTCAACTCCTTAAGAAAACTCTCATAGTTATAGAGCACCAAGATAAAGGCCTAATAAAGCATCCTCAATCTTCTACAAATCTAATATCTACAAAAGCTCAAAAATCATGAGCTTTAAAATCAACATGTTAAGTCAAAATAGTCTTATCCTCATCTTGGGCACCTATATCCAAGAAAAACATCTTATCCATATCCAGAGTGCTTAAAAAGATAAAGCCAAAAAACTACTTTATTCCTCTCCAGTTTTGATATAGTAACAATTAACTGAGACTCCCACTTGTCAATATAGGAACTTGCCAAAATAATTTTCCACCAATATAGAAACATGTGACATCATCCTCCTATAAAATAAGACCTAAAGTGGGCACCAAATTCCTTAAAAATAGAGATCTTGTCATATGCCTTCACCTACCATGTAGGATGTCATCTCAACAATAGGATCCACAAAGTAAATGGAAACTTAGGAAGTTTAATACATTATGATAAATTAATATACACCTCGTAATCAAATAATTTATGCTAGGAATCAAAGTTTGAGACACCTTAATCCCAACATTCTCCCACTTGTCGAAGACCTATCAAGAACCTACTACAATTAACTACTTAGGGCCCCAAGGTCCATGAAACTAGAAAACCATGTGAAAATCCAATGGAAACAACATGATTTCAACTACTAAGAGCTAAAACAATTAAAAAACATCATCACAACCATCCTCGAAACCACATGAATATCCAACATGCTCTCATGCATTAAAAAGATACCTGCAAAAACATCCATGATGTCCACCATTTCAAGCAAGAACTCTTGTCATCCTCCAACATGTCACCTATAGAAAAAAAGAACAAAAGGAGAATAAGCACCAACCCAAAAAAAAGAATCAAAATCCAAGTGAAAACAAAGGCTTCAAGTTATGATGGAGCGCAGAGGGAGAGGGAAGAGGAGCAAGGGGGAGTTTGAAATTTGGGGATGATTCTAGAGAGGAAGGTGATGATTCTACATATGCAAATGGATTACTGTTGGGCTGGCTACTAGTGTCATTCTGTTGGGCTGTTGAGGAGTGGTGTCAGCTACTGGCTTTGGCTTGGGATGCATTGTTGCAGGCCTTTTGTTGCTTTCATCCTCCTGGGAAGCTATGGTTTGGTGTTGGTTATGGTCATTTTCCTACTGGGGAGCTGTGTTTTAGGTTTGGCTGCTGCATTTTCCCTATGGGGTTTTTCCCAATTATTCTTTACTAGGTGTGTGGTTGGGTTCCTGTTCACTTCTTCCTGTGGGCTTCGTTGTCTCAATGCCTTTGGTGCTAGAATTTTTTGAGGCTCCTGCTTTGGCGCTAGGTGTGGTTTTTAGGGTGCCTATAGTGGGTTTGATTGTGGAGAGATTCAAGCATTTTTTAGACCATGATTGGCATGTAGGGTCGAATGTTACTTTTAATGGTTTTGCCTTATCTCTACTATTTCCACTTGCTCGCTCTCCTGGCCTTGCCCTTCTTTTTGTGGGTTCTAGCACCTCTTTATTGGAGCTTTCTTTCATTTTGGCTTTGGGGATGTGCTTATGTGGGACTTCCTCTTTGATGCGGGATGTGGGTTTTGGTTTTCCTTTGGTGGAGTTGTTTATGGAGATTTTTTTGCATGTTTTAGACCCTGACTGGCATGTAGGGTCATAGGTTGTTCTTCATGGTGTTGCCTTCTCTCTACTCTCTCTACTTAGGGGCTTTCCTTGAATTGTCCTGCTTCTCTCAAGTCCCAATGGCCTTTCTTTGGTGTTGTTTGCTTTGCTTGGTCATGAGGCTACTCTTCTCTAGGATATCCTTCGCTGCATATATGTTGTTGCTTATCCTTTGGTGCCTCTCTTGTTGTCTGGGATTTTCCTAGAGTTTTTCTTCTTGGTCAGGATTTGTTCTTTCAATTCCTAGGTGTTCTTGGTGCAGTTTGGTGTTGTTGCTACTCTGGGTTTGGTTTTGAAGTTGTTGGCTAGTTTTTACAACAAGGTTTTTTTGTTGTCCTAGTTGTTCTTCGTGCCTAAGGGAGTCTTGGATGCCCTTTATTTTGATGGGTGTTCCTCTTTTGAGGTGGATAATGAATTATGTAGTTCATTGGTTTCTCTTCTTTCATAGGAATTTAAGGGTGTTGTCTCCACCCTTGGTTTGGATTTGACAGGGCTTCTTACTTTGTTCATCTTGAATACCTATTGTTGTTGGTTCCCTTGGTTACTATGTTAACTCTTTTTGTTGGAGTGTTGGATTTCTTCCATGTCCTATAGTTGGTGTCTCCTGTTGAGGTGGAGACATCTCCTATGGAGTTGGAGACCTCTCGTTTAGAGGTGGAGATGGGCATTGTTGGTGTGGTGGTTTGTTCACACTTCTTTTGCGAATTTTCTCTAGTGCAACTTCTATTGAGGAGGAGGCCATTCCTATGGAGGTGGAATGCAGATTGGTTGGAGTTCCTCTACAACACAGTAGCTTGGATTTCCATGGTGACTACTCCTATAGAGGTGGAGAGGGGGTGTTGATGGGCTCTGGTTTATCTGATCATTTGGTTTTCTATGAATTGGCTATTTTAGCCAGTGTTTTGGAGAGTTGGGTGGATGATGATTCCAAGTGTTATGCTATTATCGGGCTATTACACATTGATGGTTTCCTGGTTGTCTCGGGTGGTTCTTTTATCTTCATAAGTAATTAGTTTGTTGTTGTGTGGATAATGTAGGCGATGCCCAAGGGTTCAAGGTCCCTGAAAAAACCTGGTTGTAAAGGGTTTTAGGTCCCTTCAAAACCTTTGGGTTCAAGGTTCCTGTAAAAACTTGGTTTTATTGGGTTTTCAGTTCCTTTCAAAACCATTTTCAAGTTTCAGGTCCCTTTAAAACCTATTTGTAAATGGTTTCAGGTCCATTCAAAACCTATTTTTCCAATATAATCAAAATAAAAGCTACCAGTTACTGTCATAACTTCATTGTGTTCTTGAGCTTTAGAGAAGCACCAATGTACCCAACTTCAAACCTGATTATTAGAACACAACTCTAAATTCCAAAATTTCTCCAGGAAAAAGATCAAACATGAATATTCCAAAATAGTTAGAATAACAACCACAACTAATTTTTAACATCCAACTAAAAAACCCACATGACTAGGAATAGAAACCACAACAAATGCTAATCCATCCAATCATCCATACCTCAAAAGGCATCTAAAACATTAGTAGAAATCATGTCAACAATGTATCCAACCCATAAACTGCAATCACAAACTCCCTATATAAAACTTGTCAATGAAGAACATACACATCTAGGAACTGCCATTGTATGGGTAATGTTAAATCTAAAAATAAACCATGATACACTAATTCTACCAATCAACACTTATACCAAGGTTTGGCTAATAATTCAATCATGTAGTAACAAATAACAATCACAATGATCCACACATCCAACACAAGTCATTGCATAGTCTTTGATAACAGGTCACCATAACTCTCCCAAGTCCACCACACTAAACCATGTGAACATGAACCTCTAGGAAGAAGCCATGAAACAAAGAGATAAAATGTAAATCATATCCCAACTCATGTTCTTCTACCAACACCTCAAAGTGCTAATTTCTGCCAAGTAAGATCTCCCTCACAACTCCAAATGAAAAGCCTCAATGACACCCAAAATATCCAATCTCATAGCATATATAATATCACCACATGGATGCAAGCTTATCCAAATAAGGAACACCAAACTCAAAACCATTCCCAAAATAGGAATAAACCCAATAACATCTCCTAAACTTCTCGTAATTCAAAAACATATACCCAAGGAGACAAACATGGTGTACAATCCTCAAATGAACCCTCCAGAACTAGAATGCATAGCTCAAGTTCCATCTCTATGAGAATAAAAATAAAAACATAATGCATTTGAAAACAAAATGGGCTATACCTTTCAAATGATTATCTATTGAGTAGACCAAGAGTGGGGAATGAGAATTCTCCTCTAGGATAACCAAGTCATCATAAATCACTCCAAGAACAATCTCCTCTATAGGTCCATCATGAATTCACATTCATATCCAAGTGAAGGCTCCTCAATATTTCTATTGAAACCTCCAAAGAGTAACCATATGAACAACTACCTCACCTAATTCTCCAAGTATCCATGAGCACCAAAAATCAATTAGTCCATGCTAATATCCAAATGAAACACTGCACGTCATGAAGCTCCCAAGCAAATGGTCAATGTACTCAATGCTAAGAGAACCAACCAGACCATTGTCAAATATCCAACCATGGAATTAGGAACCCAATCGTGACATCATGATCTCACATCTCCTCAAAATATCATATGTTATAATGAGCATATCATGCACTTGTATCATACTAAATCTCTAAACTAGTAATCAAGAGTACATCATGACATAATAAATAACCATCCTATCAAATAAGGATCACATGTCAAATGACAAACCATTACACCTCAGCCAAGACTAAAGAGTCCTCCATGGCTAACTAAGATGTCAACATCTCCAAACCACATGAAGAAAACCATCTCTTGTCAATGAAACCCAAGATGTCAAAGAACCCTTATTGCATGGAAAAAATAGAATCCAAGAGTCCATCCATGACACCAACAAACATTGTAGAAGATCATCCATCACCAAGTGATGAATCCACATCACTACCAAAGCTCCCAATAAAACATGATACTAAGATTTCCATGAAATCATGATAACCATATCCTAAATGAAGACTCTCCATTGCTCTAATAGAATAAAATACTTCACTTGCAATATTAGCAACACAAAATAATAAGTAGAACCAAGATCTCCACGTTAAGAAGATAAACAACATGCTACAAGTCTCATAACTGACTATCCATATACTTAGCTTCATCCATCCTCTCATCTCAATGCAACATACTGATGTACAAATGACCATAGACAAGGCCAATCAATAAAGTTTGCATCAACATTGAATCAATATTGTGGATATAGACATTCCACATTCGAGTCATGCCACTACAACCAATGGGTAGCTAATCCAAAAACTACATAACTCATAGATCCATAACCAATGAAACATACAAAATTATAATCACATTAGTAACATGAGAAACTGAGATATCAAAGAAGATAACATGTAGATTTCAAGACTCAAACACCATATCACTAGCAAATCCAATTTTCCAAACAAATCCACAACTGAGTACCATATTCAAGGAACTAATCAAGCATTCCTACAAATCTAAAAAAAACATCATGTAGAAAAATCCAAGAATCCAAACACAATATCTCCATAGATCTACAAACCACATATATTTATTAACATGTAAATCCTACAAAATCGCTATGTTCACTAACACATATGCAAATCCATATCCATTTATCATTTGGAAGACCCACAAGTCTAAAAACACTAGAATAGTTAAACCATAACAATTAAATAATATAGATAAGCATAACCATAGATTTTGAGCGAAAAAATCTAAAAAACCTTTAGATCCAACCAACATGAAACTAAAACATGTGAGTACAACCAACCAAAGGAAGAAGAGGTATAGAAACTCTATCCTTATTTCTAGGTCAACTCCACAAACACCATCATGTACAAGCATACTATAGACACCTAAATCTGGAAACTTAATTTATCAAAATTTATCCCCTTTCATCTAAGCATCCCCTTATTTGCATTAATTAAGTAATATCACTATTATTTAATTAATATCCTTAATTCTGCCAAATCCCTAAGGTATTTAATTAATAAATAAATATCTTATCTCTTTAATCCTCCTTTTCATCAAATGAATTAAATAAATATGACATTTATTTAATTTCTCACATGTCACATCCCTTTCTTAATCCTAATTATTCCTCCTAATCTTATCATTAGGGATGTGCACATGCCTAATCCTTGATTAAGATTATCACATCCTCCAACTTTTGCAAGTTAGTCTCTAATCTCTCTTAGCCACCTAACCCTCTTCTAATCCTTCATTAACTAGCCTAATCAACCTCTCAAGGAATTTTTAATTTCTTTTATCCTTTTAAGGAATATTAAATTCCTTTTTTTCTTCCCCATGTGATCTTTGACTTGTCACATCAAGCCACATGTGAACTCTTCCTAATCTTCTACTTGCCTCTAATATGTCATTAATTTGTCTAATCAGGTACTTGCACAACCTTAATCACTTAATTAGGTCAACCTAATCTCCATGTCATGTGTCCTAAGTCAACCCTATTAAATGTTTTCTCCTTTTGGAGAAGGCACTCCATTCTCCATGTGAATTTTTAATTCACATTTAA
This sequence comes from Sequoia sempervirens, assembly GCA_007258455.2. NCBI lineage: Eukaryota > Viridiplantae > Streptophyta > Pinopsida > Cupressales > Cupressaceae > Sequoia > Sequoia sempervirens. The sequence continues at coordinate 7,719 of VDFB02072749.1, forward strand.
TCCCCAATGCATTTCAAAGAATTTTAAATTATTTCTCTCATTCCCATGTGGATATTTGAGGAATTTTTAATTCCTCACATGTCCTTTCACCCACATGGGGAAAAGGACCTCCTTTATGAGGAGATCTTGTCTAGTCCCAAGGTATTATGTAGTACCTCCATGTCATGTACTCTCCTTCCAACTCATTTATACATCATCCTTCTTAGGCCACTTCACTTGCCACATTTCAACATGTGAGGGCTTGTGAGTTCTCAACTCACCATAGCCCTACATCTCGGCTTTGTTGGCTTAATCCCAACCATCCATTTCTCTAGAGAATGCAAAATTCTCTATAAATACCCCCTCTTTTCTCTCATTTTGGGGGGAGATCATTTATGCTAACCAAACTCTTGCAAAATTTTCTTTTGAGTCATACTTAGCCAAATTCTTGCATTTGCATCCATTATCACCTATTTTCCATTCATCTTGCATTCATCTTGCATCTCTTGCCATTAAAGGAGCATACAACATCAAAGATCAAAGGGCCAACCCAAGGACAACTCAACAAAGTAAAATATTCCATTTTGTTTTGTTAAGTTAAACATTTTTCCAATCTTGAGGTGTAGGGTGTTTATAGTTGTTGTTTGCACTCTTTTGTTTGTTGCTCGTCTTCTAACAAGTATTTTTTCCCGTTCACACATACGAAGGAGCTAGGAAATTCTAGAAGCTTTCAGATCATCCAATGATCAACTCCATAGCCTACATGTATTTAGGGCTAATTAAATAGTACCTTCCAATGCCATGAATGAAATCCAAGCATGCAATATAAGCACATCAAACCATAGTCATGAAAATTGAAGTTTCTCCATATGACTAGGGAGCCAAGAACACACACCCAACACGAATACTCTATTGCACACAAACATAGAATATAAGAACACCACCATGTAGGATGGTTATAATATATTGTCAAACATGAGCTCCAAAACAATATCATATCAAATATAACCACATGATCAAATTCATAAAAATCCATCTTCTCGATCCTTCAAAATTCCTATTGTCTCTTGAAAACAAGATCAACTACAAAACTTCCACTCACACAAGGATTAATAATCAACCAATTCCTTCAAAATAGATTCCCTCAAGCTTTCCAAGCTAATAAATCACAACAAAAGAGATATATAAAACCTTAAACACCACGAATTCAACACATTCAAGCACATGCAAGTACATGCAACTCACATGCAAAAACATGCAACTCACATACATGCATATGCAAGCACATACAAACCATGGATTTGAGCTCTGATACCAATTGAAAGGGAAATATGAACCTAGAAAGACTTATGAGAACCAATATACACCTTCATTATATTATGTTTCTTTAAAACCAGATTTTAAATACTTGATACAAGCACATGCTACTATACCATTAAAGTGGAAACAAACATAGTTCAATTTCCATCATATTGACCCTTAGAAGAAATATAATGTAGATCTAAGTAAATTTTGGTAGCATAACAACATGTAAATTAACAATTTAAAAACATGAAAGAAAAATAATAGAAGAATAAAAAACAAAGATAAAAACACCAATATACGTGGGGAAAACCCTTTTGGGTAAAAAACCCTAGAATCCAAAGCATTGAACCAATGTATTAATTTGCAACAAACATTGTTATAATACACTTCCAAGCTCCAAGCCTTAGCATGGAGACTTACATCTTGCTCTTCTCTAGAGGAAATTCGTTAACATAACCCTACAATGAAAAATTCTCCTCTCAACTCCTCAAGCAAACTCTCATATTTATATAGAGCACCAAGATAGAGGCCTAAAAAGCATCCTCAATCTTCTACAAATCCAATATCTATAAAAGCTCAAAAAAATGAGCTTTAAAATCAACCTGCTAAGTCAATCCTCACCTTGCATGCCTATATCCAAGAAAAAAAACTTATCCATATTCAACCCATATCTTATTTATATGATCCTGGGCACCTAAAACAGATAAAGCCAAAAAAAAACTTTATTCCTCTTCAGTTTTGATATAGTAACAACTAACCGAGACTCCCAAGTCAATATAGGAACTTTCCAAAATAATTTTTCACCAATATGGAAACATGTGACATCATCCTCCTATAAAATAGGACCTCCTAAAGTGGGCACAAAATTCATAAAAATTAGGGATCTTGACATATGTTATCACCTGCCATGTAGGATGCCATCTCAACAATAGGACCCACAAAGTGAATGACAACTTAGGAAGTTTAATATATTAAGATAAATTAATTTTTGCACCTAATAATCAATTAATTAATGCTAGGATTCAAAGGTTGAGTCACATTAATCCCAATAGTTGGCTCATGGCCACCAAATCATCTTGTGTAAGAAAATTTATTTAAAACCCTATATCAATGATTACATTATGCAATAAAATCATTTTTATTTCTAGATTTAATAATAAGTCATTATCATTTCTAACTCCATCACACATTGCTTTATAGGTTTTGATTATGATGATTTTTCTCCATTAAAGATGGCTAGTTTTTTTCAAAATATACTTTAAGCTTAGAAGTATGATACCCTTGTACAATAATCATAGAATATCATTTCTAGTCTTTTATCATTTGCTATCTTTGCTTTGTCCTCCTTGAACATGTCCACACAATCATAAAATATTTTTTTTCATTTGCTTCGATCAATAGGCTTATTATGCTTCTCTAGCTAAACCACTTTATTGTTCTACTCTCCTTTATTTATGTGTGGACTTATTTTGCATCATTATAGGTATAAGTGCCACTTCATGTGAGAATACAAGTGGCCTTTCTAACTTGACATCATTTCTTTCCCTTTATTTTCTTATGTAGACCATCTTTGTAGCATTTTTTGACTCAAAAATCTATAATAGGGCGATAAATCCTTTGTTTGATGTGGCACATCAAATAATTGGAAAATTAAAATTATATTTTTATGGAGCATTGCCTCTTTCTTTGCACTTAAATAGGAGAATCTTCAACCTTGAGTATTTCATCCTTCTCTACTTCCTTGTTGGTTCCTACCTCTTCTTAATAATTATGCTTGTGATCTTTTCCTTAGCTTCTTGTACACTTTATAACACCTAACAATTATTAGTGTTTTGTGTTAGATTTTCATATACTTTATGCCAATTCCTTCCATTTTCTAGAGTAATGCACAAGAATATGTTTCATTCTATTCATGACATATGGTCCAACTTGGAAAGCAGTGGGGGTATTTAGTAGTGCTAACCACTTAAGCTCTTACCATATAGGATTTTCATTTACTATATTGCCCCAAAATAATATTTTAAACACTATAAATTCAATTTGTTGTCTTGCATACCTACTAGGTGTTTCATGTAAATGATCGTGAGGCTCATGTTTTATTCTAGCCATAATATGATCTATATTATTATGGTTCAACTATAGCCTTGAGGAATAATGTAGAATCTAGTGTAACCTCCTAATTATAATTTTGTTGTTAACCAACTCTCATTGTAAATGTGCATTCAAACCCTTAAGAAACCATTCTTGCTAATGGATGGAAATAATGCCATGTAATATTTGATATCAGTTCCTTGAAATGTTGATCATACATATGAACTAATTCACCTAGTTGTTGTTTTAACTCTTTTAGCATAGCTACAATAGTCTATTCTAGTTCAAGGTACTCAAATTTCTAAAAAGAATTCTACATAAATGATCATAGATCAATTTTGAGACCATCTATAGTTAGAGTATTAGTCATAAACATTTCCATGACCTCCCAAAGTGGTTAAAAAAAACTCTTATCTTACACAAGTTCTATTTATCTAGTTAGGTTTTAGTTTCTATATCTTTTAGGAGTTATATTATTCTCTACAAATTTATTGTATCCACTATTTTGATGCCATATATTTAGAAATTGGGTTTTAACCTGAATTCCCTAGCACACCAAAAAACCTTATCTCAATCTAGTTGGTACCTGCTTACACGATGAACTTTCCTATATGCTTATGTTGACATTTATCTTGTTATATAACTAGCTAGGATCAATTAGTATTTGTCTCTACTACTATATAGATACTGTTTGGTTGTAGTGCAAGATGACATGCACATGGTTCATGAAATGTCAATCAATAGCCCTTGATTAGTGGTGGGGGTGGTGGTATTTCATATTTCAAGTATTTATCTATTATTAAACTAAGCAAATAGTTTTTTTTGTCAATGGTTCAAATGCCTAAATGTAAAGATACACTTGTAAAAATTGTATTTGTCTACATGCTTGTACAAAGTTACAACAGTTGAAAACGTGTCTAGTTCAAGGTATCAAGTGAGTGTGATATAGGTTGAATATTGATTAGTAAAATTGAGAACTCAATTTATGAACTAGAGGTTGTAACCTAGGTCTAGTCAATTTCTAGTAAACTTTACATGTTTTTAAAAGAAATGATTAATATGAAATACTTAGGAGCTATAAAATTCATCCTAAGGATGGAGAATACAATAACCTAAAATATAAACCCTAATTTCAAACTATAAATGTTAAATATATAGCCAAAATATAAAACCTAATTTCAAACTATAATATTAAAAATAGGTACTCATTTTGCCCTAGTCATTGTTGACTCATAGGAGTTGGGAAAAAAATGACTTGATAATTATTATTTTTTTAAAAAAAGCTTTAAGAAATGGGTACCTATTACTAAATGGTTACTTGTTCCATAACGGGTACCCATTTCAAAATGGGTACCCATTTTGGAATGTGATCTTGAAACATAATGGGTACCCATTATGATTTTAGGCTCGAGATCTTGTTGCTAAATGGGTACCCATTCTTGTCAGCATTTTTTTTGCCTAAAACTTCCTCTCTTTGTGGACCCATCTTCTTGTGGGTACCTTAACCCTACTTCATTTCACATGTAAGGACAATTACAGATACTTCAATTTCTTAAGGAATAAAGAATCAAATTCACATGATTACCATATAGGCCATCTACATGTTGCTGAATGTTGTCTTTGATATCACTCATCACTATTAACCCAACCCGCCAAAGGGGTTTGACCTAAGAGAATATGATCATCTCTCGGTTCAATAAACTCCTAAACAATGTCCTTAGACACCACTTTCACAAGTTCAACTATTTGGAAGACAAAGATAAAAATGTTTTTTAGGTGCATATTTTGTCATATCAATCTTACACAATAGAAATAACAAATTTGTGCAGAATATCAAAGTTTTATTAATCAAAGTTGAATTTATGATACTTGATTTGAACTATAGTGTTCTCTGAAATAATGTAGATTTTGAGATAATCATCAATCCAACACAATTTCTTAAAGATTGCAAATTAGTCTTAAACACCATTAACATTATTCTTTCAACATTAAATTTAGAGCAAATCCCCTTAACGATCTCATTTAGTTTTTATATATTTATTATTAAATTATTTATGCCACCTCTAAGTAGTCTAAGATTAATTTATGCTTATTGTTACTATGGTAGAGATGTTTGGAAATGGTTTATTTTCACTTACAATGCTTAACAAGCCCTTCAAATAAATGAACATTAAGCCCTCGTATGAGGGTTTTATTTTTATTTTTTAATATATTGAATTAAAGCTGAAAAAATAAACAATATAGAGTTTAGGCTTTGTTTGGGCAAGGATGTGGAGCAGGAGGAGAAGCTGGCTATCCTTTCCAATGGTCGCAGGGGCAGTTGTGTAAGTCACAGTCCTCTTTAAAAGGCTTATCAGTACTTGTTAGGTGTATTTTATGTGCATATCAAATAAAAATTTCTTCTAAATAGTATGATATATTTAATGCGTATGAATCAAATGCGTACCCTAGGCGGAAATTGTGATGAGAAAATTATACGTCTGTTTTTCCTGGCTACTCTCCGAAATGAAGCTCATAGGAATTCCCCGTTGTTTAAAAAAAAAATCTGATTTTCGTTTGCAGTAAGCCATTGCTTGCTGTAAATTTTATTGACTCGAGATTGAAATTTTAAGAACCGATTATTTTTTATAATATCAAATTCATCCTATTGAAATTATTTCAATTGAAGTGTTTTTCAGAGAATCATTCAACTTCACCAAAAGACTAAGGGTCACTTGATAAAACTGCCCTAATGATAGGTGTGATTCTGTGCAATGGTAGGATAATAGATATAATTTAGGTTCTTTATTGTGATTCTGTGGATGTGCAGTATGAAAGATATAACTTAGTTTTTTTTATTCAATCTTGTGTTAGATTCAGTGTAAGTTTAAAATGACAGGCTTGATATGGTTCCTTTATTGTTCAATCTTGTGGTGAGAGTCCGTGTAAGTGTAGAACGATAATCTTGATTTGATCTTCCGATCAGTTTCGTTCAGCCTTGTTGTGAAATTTTGCATGAGTATAGATTGAAGTTGTGATTTTATTTCTTTAGTAATTCATTCTTAAATGTAATTTTGCGTAAGGTATAAATTTGTGATTTTGCATTATGTATAGATTAAAGTTGTGATTTTATGTATCAATCTCTAATGTAACTTATGTTAACGTCTTTGTATTGGAAGTTTAACAAGGGTAATGGATCACTTGGCATTTCAGTGGATCGAGGAGGAGGTGTTATTGCATGTGACAAAGTGAGTCCAAATATTAGAGCTGCTCTAGAGAAAGGTCAATCCTTATTTATTGTAGGAAGGATGAAATCAACACAAAAGAAACAGAGAATTGATGAAGATGTGTCTAGATTCACAACATCTTCTGCGTCTTCCTCTTCCCGTATGCTCAAGGACACATTGAACAATTTTTTGAAACCAATAGAAAAACATGATGTGGATGATGCATTAGCTGATTTGTTTTATTCAAGTGCCATTCCATTCAATGTAGCTCAGAATCCACATTTTCAAAATGCAATTCAAAAAGTTGCAGAGTTTGGCAAAGGGTACACACCTCCCTCTTCAAAGGCTTTCAGAACAACTCTTTTGCAAAGGTCAAAAGATAGGGTGATTGAGAAATTAGCTGAGCTCAAAGCCTCTTGGAGGGCAACAAGTTGCACTATATTGTGTGTTGGATGGTCAGATATATGTGATAAACCATTAATTAATGTTTTGGTGGCTTGTCCTAGAGGTGTTGTGTGCTTGAAGGTGATTGACACCATGAACCATAAGAAAACTTCAGAGTATATTTTTAAATATTAGAGGATGCCATTCTTGAAGTAGGGGTTGAAAATGTGGTTCAAGTGATAACTGATAGTCCAACAAATTGTGTGGAAGCCGGAAAGCTAATAATGAGGAAGTATCCACAAATATATTGGAGCCCATGTGCAGCCCATTGTTTGGATTTGTTGCTTCATGATTTGGCTAAATTTCCATGGGTACATGAAACGATTTATAAAGGGAGAGCAATTGCAAATTTTATAAGGAATCACCATCTCACATTGAATCTTTATAGGAAACACACATCTAGGAAGTTGCTGAAGACTTGTGAAACAAGATTTGTTTCATTTTATATCACTTTAAAAAGAGTTGTTGAAGAGAAAACAGCTTTAAGATTTGTTATTTTTTCTAATGAGTGGGAGAATTCTGCTCTTTCTAAAGGTCCTAAGGGGAAGATCATAGAGGAAATTATTTTAAGTAGCATTTTTTGGGAAAGTGCAACAAAGGTTTTAGATGTATGTGAACCAATTATGGATGTGCTTCGTATGGTTGATGATGACACCCTTTGTCTCGGCATGCTTTATGATAGTATTGACTGTTGTAAGAAAGTTGTTAGAAAAACACTCGATAATGTGGAAACAAACTACATGGAGATATGGGATATCATTGATTCCAGATTGAAAATGATGCAGACACCTTTACATGCAGCAGCTTGTTATTTGGAGCCTAAGCTATTACAAATTGATAGACAAAATGATTGTGAAGTTATGGCAGGCTTTATGAAGCTATTGAGAGGTTTGAACCAAATCCAATAGCTGCAAGTCTAATTAGAGATCAGTGTCAGAAATACAAGTCAGCAATAGGGATGTTTGGAATGTCAGCAGCCAAATATGACTTGTCACAAGTTGACGTGCTTGGGGATAGATGGTGGATGTTTTATGGAGCACAAACCCCCGAACTACAACGCTTTGCTATTCGAATATTTAGCCAGGGAACAAATTCATCAATTTGTGAGAGGAATTTGAATTGTTTTGACCACATTCATTCTACAAATAGGAACAAGTTGCTGTCTAGAGAGTTGGGAGATCCTGTTTACTTTCGCAATAATTTACAATTATGTATGAACAAATCATTAAAAGACTCCACATCTTCTTCACAACTACAACAAATTTCAGAAGACATAGCAATTGCAAATGAACCTGACTTTTCTGATGACGAATTATCTAGTGATGATGGTACTATATCAACTTAACCAAGTGCTCTTGAGGACTTGGAACTTTTTTGAAGTTTTAGAGTCTTGACTCTTGATTGTCACTTTTTGACAAAGAAAAAAACTTTGCGATCATGATTTCATGTCTCTTATGGCTTAATTTTGATAAATTGATCATGGTTTGTAAATATGGCATTTTTTTATAAAGATTTCAAATCTATTTATTGATGCTCACCTATTTTGACAAATTTGTGGATTTATTACCTATATTTAAAAAAATTCAAATTTATATTAGGTGAAATTAATCAAGATTTTTTTTTCAAATTTTATTTTTTCTGAACTTAATCCAAATTTATCTTTGTTGAACCCAAACATGAACATGAACCTTGTGACATAGGGTCTAATATTGTTGCCCAAAATGTTGAAACCTAATAAAACTACATAGTTGATCCAAGAAAAACATTTCAATGTAAATTTTACTTTATTATTTAATCTTGTATTAAGATTTTGTGTAGAACGATAAGCTTAATATGGTCCCTTTATTGTTCATCTCGTAGTGAGATTTTGTTGGTGTAGGATGATAGACATGATTTAGTTCCCTTCTCCTTCAATCTTGTTGTGAGATTCTCTCTAAGTGAAGGACAATAGATGTGGTTTAGTCCCTTTATTGTTCAATTTTGTGGTAAGTTTTGTTTTGATAGAGTAGAATGGTAAATGCATTTAAGTCCCTTTATCATGCAATCTTGTGTTGAAATTTGTGCATGTGAAGAATGATAAACATTATTTAACCCCTTTATTATTCAATCTTATGGTGAGATTCTTTATAATTTCAGGATGATAGATGTGACCTATTCACTTTATTGCTCAATTTTGTGGTAATTTGTGTAAGTGTAGAATGATAAATGTGATTTAGTCCCATTATAGTTCAATGTTGAGGTGAATTTTTGTGCAAATGTTGAATGATAGACACAATTTAGTCTCTTTGTTGTTCATTGTTCTAGTAAGATTTTCAGTCAGAGCAATATAATGGATATGATTTACTATCTTTATCCTTTCATCTTGTGGTAAGATTATTTGTAAGTGTTTAGTGATAGATGTGCTTTAAGCTTTATGTTCTTTCGTGTAGTGAGATTTTGTGCATGTCTAGGGTGATAAATGTGATTTACTTGCTTCATCCTTCTATCATGTATTGAGATTTTGTATAAATGTTGGTTGAGAGACTTGATCAAGTCCCTTATTGATCAATCTTGTGGTGAGTGTAAATGATAATTGTGGTTTAATCCCCTTATCTGTTATCATATAGGCATGTGGTGAGATATTGCATAAATGAAGAGTGATAGACATGATTAAGTCCCTTTATTATTAGGCTTGTGGTTAGATTTTGAATAAGTGAAGAATGATAGATGTGATTAAGTCCCCTTATTCCTTCAATCTTGTGGCGAGAAGTTTATAATGATAAATGTGATATGGCCCTTTCATCAACTAAGTCCCTTTATCATTCAATCTTGTGGTGAGTATCTATGTAAGTGTATAATGATAAATGTGATTTAGCCCCTTCATTGACCAATCATGTGGTGAAATTCAAAGTAAACACTAAACATAGAATAACAGGTATGATTTAGTCCCTTTATCATTCAATCTTGTGGTGAGATTATGAGTAAGTGTAAAATGATAAATGTGAATTATGCTCATTATCGTTATATCACCAAGTAAAATTTCTAATTGTAGAATGACATACATGATTGAGACCCTTTCTTGTCCAATATTGTTTGTGAGATACTATGTAACTGTAGAACAAAAATTGTGATATAATCCCCATCTTGTTCAATCTGTTGGTGAGTTTTTTCATAAGTTTAGAATCATAAAAAGGGATTAGTCCCTTTATCATTCAATCTTGTAAGCATGAAATTTTATGCAAGCATGGAGTAATATACATGATTTAGTCCTTTTATCTATCAATTTTGTGGTAAGATTTGTGTAGGTGTAGAATGGATGAGGTTTAATACTTTGCAAATTGTAGAGGGCTTTTCTGGTGCTCTTTGGCTAGGTGGCATCAGTGCTTGTATTTACTTTTGGATCATATTCACTCCAAAACTACACTTTAGAAGTTTTTTATTTTTTATTTTTTAAATTCATTAATTACTTAATTAATTTTATTACAATTAGAGAGAGATCAATTGGGGTCCTCACCCATAACAAAAGAAATGTGATTACACCACAGAAAACCAAGAATTTTTTTTATCTTAGTAAGAGTACAAATATCACTATCCGAAGAAAACCAACCAATCCAGAAATGACATCATACCCAAATAAATCAACACAGACAACTAAAACAGAAACCATCAAGCATAGAGAACATGAAGAAGACTAAAGCAGAAAACCCTTAAAAGCTGCCTTAAAGAAGCAGCCTCAGGCTTAATACTTTGCAAATTGTAGAGGACTTTTCTGGTGCTCTTTGGCTAGGTGGTATCAGTGCTTGTATTTACTTTTGGATCATATTCACTCCAAAACTACACTTTAGAAGTTTTTTATTTTTTATTTTTTAAATTCATTAATTACTTAATTAATTTTATTACAATTAGAGAGAGATCAATGGGTCCTCACCCATAACAAAAGAAATGTGATTACACCACAGAAAACCAAATAAATTTTTATCTTAGTAAGAGTACAAATATCACTATCCGAAGAAAACCAACCAATCCAGAAATGACATCATACCCAAATAAATCAACACAGAGAACTAAAACAGAAACCATCAAGCATAGAGAACATGAAGAAGACTAAAGCAGAAAACCCTTAAAAGCTGCCTTAAAGAAGCAGCCTCAGGCTTAAGCAGAAACCAGCCTCCTCCTCCATTGAGAAAGGAGACTCTCCATCATTCACTGAAAGCCTTCACCAATCACTGTCCTGAGCTTCCAGCTTATTTTTTTCAGCTTCTGACCTTTGCCCTCTGTGCTTCTTGGGTTTACTCACAGTCTGCAGCCTCATAGAGGAAACAATGCCCAGGCATTCCAGTGCATCCTGCTACAAGGGGAACTCCTGATGAAAACAATGCTTCCCCCTATTCCAACATCAATCTTCCTTGTCCTCTAAAACCTTCTACTTTTCCAACAAAGCCTCAGATCTCTGCTCCGTACCAGCATCTTTTGAGGGGAATTCCTCCATTCAAATTGCATGATCCACAGAAGGCAAATTAGAAAAAGCAATGTGCTGACTGGCCAGGAAGCAACCATGGTTCCTCTAGACAAAGTGCTCATCGGGTGAACCATTTTTAGTCAGCCATTTCTACAGTGTGACTGAGCTCTGTTGAGACCACTGCGAAGAACAGCACTTCGATCTCTTATGCCCAATCTGGTTGCAATGAACATATTTAAAAGGAAAAGCCCTCAAAATCTGCAAACTGCAACCAAGATCCAAGCAAAGACTGAATATGAAGGGACTGAGTAACAGGGCAAGATATATCCACAAAAGCACACACCCTGGCATAGCTGCTATAGGAACCATCCATACAAAGATCAATTTTAACAAATTCCCCAATCTTCTTTGCTGGATCATCTTCTCTGATCTACAGATTAGAGGGAGATTATAGAAGTGAATCCAAACAGGAAGCCTAAAAAACGGAACCTGAAGAAGATTAAAGAAGGGCTACTAGGGATACAAGAACAAGTCAGATCTCCCAAAGAACTATGGTTCTTGGCTCCAAATAAAATCTCTCTTATTGGCTGAATGGAAATGAAGAAGAAAGAAACCCCTCGAGAGAAAATATGTAGAGGGCATCTCTATAGTAGGCCAAGATGATTCCATTCATGTAGAAATCTCAGCAAAGATCAGATTTCTGCTGAGAAATTTGCAGATTAGAGATTTATCTCCATGCATTGACAAAACCTCAGCGACATGATCCTCTAGGAAAATCAGATCAGAAGGATTAGCTGCCACAATGAGGGGGATGTCCCCCAGAGAAAGGAAGCAGAAACAATGACTTCCACGCTCCAAATAAATCTTAGTTGTACCTCCTAAACAACAATCCTTAGAGGAAACAACAACAATGAGATTGAAAGCATCCACACTGGTCTTAAAAACCTCTACCCTCAACGTGAGACACTTTGACCCAGACTGGGGCGGCATTGCTCAACACCTTCAAAAATTTTGACAAACAAAAAGCACTGCAAGAGTGCATGGGGTTCTTTGAGTTCTTACATTCACCCTAAATCAACCAATCTGAAGGCTGAACCTCCTGCTGCAAGAGAAATGACTCACCAAGAAAATGCAAACCAGCAGAATACTCAGCACCAGATTGACTAATCTCTTCGTGTTGCACTGCTGAAAACCTCCAAAACTGATCAGGATTATCATCATCCTCCACTGACAGTGCATCCCCTTTACCTGTTACAGCTTTTCTACCATCATGTTCATCTGCGGCTTTACTTCCATGCTTTCCAGTTTCCACCATAAACCCTTGTAATGCTTCTACTCTCCATTATCAAAAAGTTAAAAACTATATAAAGAAAATCCAGATGTTAATGTCCACAAATGACTAAAATTCCATTTTCTTGATTCTTATCCTCTTTACTTTAGAAGGTTATTAGTTATATCATATTTGTAATTAGTAGTTCATTTGGGTGTGTATTTTAACAGTGAATTTCATTTACTATCTATGCCATATTGCTGTAGATTGAGCTGAAAAGAAATAAATATTTGGATATTTTTCAGTAAAAGAATGGTTTTCTAGTAGAAATACCTAAATTAAGAGCCATGACAAGATTGAAACTAGGGGAAGCTTCAAAGGCTAAAAAAGTTAATCTTCAGTTTTGGTACAAATGAACAAGTAAATGATTCTCCTACTTTCACAAGCATTGATGTACAATTGTCAAGCATGCATCTGTACACCATGAAGTTGTGAATATATTAGGTTAGATTTTTTTTTTCTTTTTTGTAAAACATATACCATGAAAATGGAAAAGAAAAGAATAGATTGTAAGGTTATTTACAAAAGGTTGCATTGAAGTTTGTGTACCTAAACACATTATAATGAGAGTAGATGTAGCCGAGACTTCTCTTTTCCTGGTAATTGTGTATGGTTTGTTTTTCATTCTTGAATATCGATCGAAGGAGAATGGTGGTTCTATTTGAAGTCCCTGTGTTGATTTAACTTTATATATAGCTATAAAATTTAAGCTTTTTCTTTATGTTTATCTTTATGTTTAACCAATATCGATTGTTGCTTTGTTGAGTGTTAATCCTTGGGATTTATGTATGGTAATTGCCCATGCCATGAATAGTGGTAGCTTGTCTACGATTACCTAGTGACATAGGTATTATAGGTATAATTTTTGGATCATTTTTTTCCATGTTGGGCCATTGTAATTATTAAATTGCACCACTATGTACAAAGGTAAATCAGGTAGTTCAGAGCCAACTGTGTATACAATATCTACTACCTCTCCAAGAGACCCATTTACAAGCCCTGCTTGAATCCACAAGTTTGTTGTTAACATGATTTGCTGGCCTCTACATAGCAAGAGTTCTTAGGTAAGCTGATCAGCATCATTATCAATGTTTGATTTTATGTCTGATGTGTAAGAAATAACAAAACAGTGAGTGACTGATCCCTGTTCTCACAATGCAGTCACAAGGTTAGAAACTAATCTCTGTATACAAACTATCCATAAGAGTGAACACGGGGAAACTCTGTTGCAAAAACCAAACAGGAGTAGAGGTGGATGGTTTTGCATTAAAAATTTAGCTATTTTGATGTCTTATATATGTTAATGAAACATTCCTCATCATTAAGTTCATATCCAGAGGCCCTATAAAGACAACATAAACTATTGTTAAATGAATCAATTAAAGTAGGCATAATTCAAATCTATTGTTTTTCTCTGGCCTATAAAGACAACAGAAATTGGGATATTATCTACTTGGCTCATTATTCAATTCGCTCAGTCAATCCAATTATTCTGATTGATTGTTGGTTGGAGAGTAGATATTTTCACAGAGCAGATAAATAAAATTTATAGTGCCCAAGAAATAAGACAGTTTCTCAAACTTAAAATTATCCTTTACTATCTTTCATTTTTCAACTTAGAAATAAGGAGTGAGACTGTCATTTCATGTCGTCACCTAATGAGGCCCATATACCACTGCCATGACTTTAGTATTCCCCATCTCAAAAATAGCAGATCTGCATCAACATGATAACATATTAAACCGCCATCAATATAGATATAAACAAAAATAACCTCCACAAGAACCTACCCATCTGCTTTGTCAACGACTCCAACTTGTACATGTAGTTGTTGCATCTGCAAAATGAAAAAAAAAACACATTATTTATAAAGCAGAACATATGGCTATTTCCAAAAGAAAAGGAAAAAGAGATTATTTACTTCTAATAGACAATGCCCATCTGCACACAGACCCTCCAAACTAATGTACTCCATATCTCAATGCTCAATAAACATGTATTACTGGTAGTGATTGAATATTAATAAAAAATCTCTTTACACGGTCTTTTCTCCAGGAGGACTGGGATTTCATTGAGATGCAAAAATGACACACATTTTGAAGTCATCTTCTCATAATTCCAGTTGGAGAGCTCTCGCAGCAAAGAACGTAGCCATCCAGGGACTCGAGGCAACCAAGATTTTGAAAGATTTGAAATTTCATGTCTGTCTCCCTTTCACAAATCCTTGGAAATCACAATAAAGGTTCCTCTGGCATCATTGGTGAAGGTTTAGGCTCTCATGTAGTGTTTTTTGTTAATTATCAAGATACAGCCTATTGAATCTGCAGTCATAGGTAGAAGGAGATTTTACTACATTGACCGGGAATCTAGGTTACCAGAAATGTGATGGATATGCTCCATTTCATGTTTTTAACCTTGCAGCTCATTGGCAACAGCGAACAGCCCTTGTCAATGGGGAGTCCATTTTTTCCATAAAAGGTTAATGGGAGAATTAATGAAAGCCCCTAATTATAATGACAGTTTATGAGTATGCTGCCCACAATTTATTCAACACAGTCGGCAGCAGAGTGAGGAGCATTGGGTGAGTTGGCATTTCCCTGTTTAATATTTTTGCCTTAAAAGAACTGATAGACCATTTTTTAAAGGAAATAGGATTTGTGAAGGAATTCAGAAGGATATATGCAGAGGAACTATATGTGACGGTGAAGAATTAGGCAGGCAAACTCAAGTGCTAACTGTTTTAATCGCTTATGTTGTCTTCATCAAAATACTTTTATCCTAGCCTCCATGGATAATAAGACACACAGGTGCTTCTGGTTCTTCTGCTATGGACCTTTTCATATAGAGAAAAAACAAGGTTGGCTTCATATTGGGGAAAACAATGTACTTGATGGGTTCTGCAGTTCTTATAAAATAAATGAAAAGAAACAGATAAACATCTCTATATATGATGTAATATATGATATATCCATTTCCATTTCCATTATGTTTCCCATTTCTCGTTTCTGGTAATATAGCTGGGAATTTATATATATATCCATTTCCATTTCCATTATGTTTCCCATTTCTCATTTCTGGTAATATAGCTGAGAATTTATTATCTTCCTATAAGCACTATATTTTCTTATTTGAATTTCTACTCTAGAATTTTTGGCTTTAAATTAGATTTTCTATGTATACCTTAAATGTGGAATAAAACAAGAGGGAAACACATGCAGATTAGAAAATCCTTACTCCAAACTCAAGAATATCTCAAATGGAGCTAAGAAGGCAAAAGCAAAACAAATGTTCAAAGAAAACTAAACATTATACCTTCTTGTTGAATGAATTTGCTCTTAGATGTGGTTGCATATGTGTTGTGCAAGATCCCAAGTGATATGCACCTATTTTGATGTCGATTTGATGGCTCTGGATGAAGATCCTTTAGCATTTTTAGTAGCGTGTACTTGCAAATCTTAGCTTTATTATTTGATTGAGGATGAGGGTTTATTTATGTTAGAGTAATAAGTTATTCCACTTAATTAATTATATCATATTGGTTAATTAATTAAGTCACTTATTCCTTTAGTTGCTTAAGCTAAACTTAAGCACATTAATAATTGATTAATTATTAAGTGTGCACACTAGGGTTTCATTTAAGGTTTCCCTTTTAGGGTTTCTTGATCTCCTTCATAAGGATTGATCTCTTTGTAATATTTGATTCTCAATAATGCATTTTTACTTTGAGGTTTACAGAACATCTTCTTTGGTTCTGCATGTCTTTTGCATGTGACAGGTTATTGCATGCAGGGGATCTTGGATTCTAACATGGTATCAGAACTCCAGACCTGCAGCTGCATGTTCGTGGTATGAAGATATGGCCTTTCAATGAGTTTCCAATGCAATGGTTTCCACATGCATCTTTTTTGCAAGATCTGGGGGTAGCCGATTTTTTGGGACACTGTGGGCTCAAACGGACATCGCCATCACATTCGCAGCGGCTAAAAACCCTAAGAATGCCTGTCGTTTTGCTCAAATCCAAGCAGTTGCAACAAAAGGAAAAAAAAATTAAAGGCACGCAAATCTGTACAGATCTGCGCACCTCGTTTTGCGTGCACATAGGTACAGGGTTAAATATTCCGATTTTTTAACAAAAAAATTCCAGATAAATAAATTAAAAAATCATTCAAATTTTTTTTATTTTTTTGTTACCTGCAATCAAAAATTACTATCAAAAATTTTGTGTGTTTTTGAAATAAAAAAAGGGCACTTTAATGAGGCGCAGGGTACAGCGCATGCCGTACCCTGTCCTCTATCCTTTTAGCAGGACCCACTTGACTGTGGGCGGCGGCATCCATTGTCCGCCGGCATTTATCATCCGCCGGCAGGGATTTGATGACCGGCAACTTTCCCCCACCGGCGGCCTCCATAACCGGCGGTTAATCAAACCCGTCGGCCGGGCTTCACACAAGCGGCAACGTACCTCCCAGATTCCGACGGCAAAAAACAAAGAATATTCCGGCGATCCACATTCCTATAGAATATTCCGACATCTTACATGCAGACTCCGACAACCGTCAAATTTTTTGCGGGGGGCGATTTTTTCTCTGACGGCCAGATGGCCGTCAAATTTAACACAGTGAAGTGATGACGTCAGCATGACATCACTCGGCCGTAGGGCCCTCTTTGCCCCTCCTAGCCCTATTTGCCCTAGAAGAGCAGTTTTTTTCTTTTGGTCATAACTTGGGCATACGGTATCGAAATTGGGAAAACAAGATATCGCCGGAAACTGGTTCCGAGCACTTTCCAGTAGTCCTGTTTATTTTTTAGTATTTTACTGTTTTTCTGCATTTATTGCTGTTTGAAGTCAGATGTTTATTTTGGACTTCCGAGCTCATAACTTTTTGCCACGATCTCCGATTTTCGCTATCTTTGCAGCGTTGGAAAGGTATTGAGGAGCTCTATGTTGTTGTCCATGCACTTTTTCTGTATCTGTCCCAGGTTGATTGCTTAGTCCAGATTTGGCCCGATGGGTGTTTTGGAGATTACTTGGAATTTTTGGCAGTTGGGAGAGTGCACCTTGCATCTTTGCACTTCATTTTCAGTAATACATCATTCAATAATCACTTGCTACTTCATAGATTTCAAGGTTGTTCCCGTTTGGATTTTTCGAGTGTTCCGTGGCATCGGGTCTGCTGTTGCTTTATTATGATTCCTTGAGTCAATCAGTGACTCTCATCTGGTTTTAGTAGTAAACAGAAGAATCTTTCATTGCTTGCCAATATTAGGTTCCAGTGTTATTCTACAGTGATCTTCCAGTGCTTCTTGCAGCAGTCATCTCATTGTAGGGGGGTTTTGTCCCACTGGGTTTTTCCTTCTCTACCTCATTCTTGCATTTGTAAATGGGTACCTGATCAAGCCTAGTTGCCGGGACCCATCTTTGCTTTGATGCATCTTATTCTAGTGTTTTAGCTTTTTCCTAAGTTCATCTTAAGGGGGGATGTTAGAGTAATAAGTTATTCCACTTAATTAATTATATCATATTAGTTAATTAATTAAGTCACTTATTCCTTTAGTTGCTTAAGCTAAACTTAGGCACATTAATAATTGATTAATTATTAAGTGTGCACACTAGGGTTTCATTTAGGGTTTCCCTTTTAGGGTTTCTTGATCTCCTTCATAAGGATTGATCTCTTTGTAATATTTGATTCTCAATAATGCATTTTTACTTTGAGGTTTACAGAACATCTTCTTTGGTTCTGCATGTCTTTTGCATGTGACAGGGTATTGCATGCAGGTGATTTTGGATTCTAACAATTTATAGATGTGTTGATGAAAAAATGAAGGGTTGAGATTTGATCGAAATTGAGGGTTGAGATTGATTAGGCTATCTATCCTAGGGCAAGCTAGCTTCTAGAGCAACACAAAGATGAGTGGTCAAGATTTGAAGATGTAGTATGAAAATGGATAGTGGAGATTGATTGAGACGATTGACTTTTATTTACTAGTTGGTCATTTGACCAGGTGAATTTTTGGTTTATTTATTGATGTAGAAATATTTATTTATTTTGACTGAGTGGAGAAAATTATCCTAATTAATTAAATAATAAGAATTATTTAATTAATCAGTAATATAGTGATGTGGGTTCAAGAAGAATTATGGATGGTATTAAATGGTCAATTTTAGAAGTATACATTTTAAATCAGTCCTCTTGCCTGTGTTGAGAGAATCATTTTATGTTCTCCTATCTACTCATTGTTAGATATTTCAGATGTCATGAACTTCTGAAATTATCTCAACCATGCACTTGAGAAATTAGAAGCCTCAAGACGTCAGCATCTGTTCCCTGATAAAATTTTGCATGCTCTTCACTATCCCTGTACGGAATGTTCTTGGAAGATTCATACATTACACTAGTTCAATCCTTTCCAACAGGACACTGGCTCATCTTGCTTTACATCATTATATATATATTGTAATGGTTTGCAACTATTACTCCCTATCCTACAACTTATTTTTGAAAACTGGCCTCAGAAATCGTATCTAGAAATTAAAACAAACTGTCAGTTTCTATTCCATTTCACTTCTTTCTTATTTATTTAACCAACTATTGGACCTTAAGTTGGATCCTGTTTTGCAATTATTACATCATTTTAGCTGTCATCAGAAGGTCTTTCTTTCGTCTGCGTTCTTCTCTTCTTAGGCCATCTCAACTTAGTCCTTTTATTTCTTAACAATTCCATGTATAGAACTGATTGTCTTTCTATGATTCCCTCTTATTTGTTATCTTGTTTGAATGCTTGTACAGGATTGGAGTACTTTCTGGCAAAAGCATATTTGGACCTCCACTGGAGGAATACTGGTCAAAGAAATTGCAAGAGGAAGCAGCAAACAAGAGTGATGCAAGTGTACATCAGTCACAAAATTCAGAGAAAGTTACAAAGGATTCTTAGTGATAAAGAAACGGCTATATGTGTTCCATTCTTCACAGCTTATTTGAGCTTCCACAATGTCTCTTCTTTTGCTTTAAAAACTTCCACATAGGATCTTTGATGGCTTGAATTTTGGTGAGACTCAATGCTCGATTTGGAGTCTACATAAATACATGATAACTTAGGTATTTAAGGCATATTTTGTCCTGGCGCCATTTCCAGAAGGAAAACCAGTGGTAGATGAGGTGGTTCATAAAATGTAATTTCCAATAATTTTGTATCACTATCTGATGTCTGAAGGTAGTTGGCAACGCAAAATAACTGAATGTTTCTTTGTATTTCCTGACCAGCTCAATTTTTCTATTTCATCTGTTTAGTCTTTACTGCAAATATGCAATTGTTAGATATTTATGTGCTGAGAGTGGGAAACTTAGACTTCAAATATCAATTAAGGTTACAAATTGAACACACGCTATGAAGAAGAGGGAGTAGCCTGGAAGGCAAACTTTAATAGCGCTTGAGAGTTGGGGATGATAATTCCCCATCCTCTAGCAGATATCTTCAGCACACAACTTGCTTGCCAGAAAATTTTGTAAATTTGTACGGAATTATAAGGAAGAGAGAATTTTATAGGTTTATAAAGTACATGCACGTCTACATTACTGGAATAACCGAGGCAGAAATACAAAGTGTTAATCCTATAGCTGATCAACATGCACGAAAATTTAGCTGATGTATATGGACATCCAAATTTGCTGAATTTGGTGCTGGCTCATCAGCGACCTTAGTGGACCAAGACTAAGCGATGGGTCCTACACTGAAGAAGCAACACTGCTGCAGTTTTTGTTCTTATGGTGCTGGGAAATACTGAAACACATGGACAAGACTACATAAAAGCAACATCAATTTAGCCACATCATGAAGATCTTTGGATTAGCATTTCTGAAATAAAGACAATCCTTAAGAGGATAGGTGATGAAAATAGAATCATGCTACATTTACCATGGGTATCAAAGATTTTCAATGCTCAAGTTAGCTGAAATGAGCAACAACAAAAATATTCAAATTGGGAAACAGTATTCATTAGGGTTGGAAATGCCACAAAAACATTTATTGAAATTCTTATGTATTGAGAACCTTTTCGTTCAGTTTCTTGTTTGTATATGAGGATTTTCAAATTGGAAAAATTTCCTATAAGAAATGCAGGGTGGCTGGGAGATTCTTAGGATATAGTCTGAAAGTAATAAACAATATCCACAGATGGTTGCACAGAATAAATAGTAGGTTTTAGCAAAACTATTTATAATGTATTAATTCACAAATGACATGTAGGCTAAAGATTTATGGATCCCAGTTACCGTCAACAATCCTTTACAAGGCTTAAGAGACGATTTAATCAGATTTAATAAAACATGGGAGCTCAAACCTTAGAATTGTCAGACAAACCACAAATGCGAGGAAGCTTTTTAGATCAAATTATCGACATCTTTAGATTACCTCGAATTTGTTCTCAATATACAATCTTTACCGAGATACGGGCATTATAAAGCATATGCCACAAAGTTGATTGTAATTGCCCACCCTTTATAAATTGGAAGTTTATTTAAGATCTGCCTTGCATTTATATACAAGTAAAAGCATATTGAGGGATTGCAAGTTGTTGGAGTTTACACCTTAAAACAATTTTTTTTTATAGATTATTTTCAGTGAACCCTATCAAAATGGTTCTAGATTTATCATTGTAGATCTAGGAGTGGAAGCCAAATCAATAGGTTGCTTATGATTATATGGATGCTAGAAGCAGTTGAGTGAGTGAAAGTATATCATTTGAAATTGCCAATCCATTAGACTGTTGGTGCCTGTAGAACTCCAATTAATAATTAATTGAAGATTTTATAATTAATTATTTGTACAATCAAAATTAATAGAGAAACTTAAATACATTAATATTAAAAATGTTTATAAACAATTATCATCACAATTAAAATAAATTCATTATAACTTGGGATAATAGCTAATAATCACTTTCTTTACATATATTCTTATTGAAAACTATTAGGTTCATTTTCCTTAAGAGTGTGGGAATATATTCCCTCACTTTTCCTTGAGTAGTATTATTGAAACTTATTATAACCCCCTTTTATCTCTTTTTTATGTAAAAGTCAATATACCTTTCCTCTTTTCAAGGAGGAGTAGGATTATTTAAATGTTTAAAAGAACATTAAATTAAGTGATTTATATTGAGATGGATTTCCTTAGGGGAAACATGGGGACTTTTAAACCATACCCCTTTTGAATCAAGTTCTTTATAAAACATTACGTTTTAGGGAAACTCGTGCTATATAAGAATAATAGGATGATGGTATAGGCATGTAATAGTGATAGAATAACATTTACTATAATCACATGGGATCTATTGACGTTTATTCTTAAGAGAGACGATATATATCTACACACTATGACATTCATTGTATAGCATTTAACTTATAGATGTTTGAGACTATAGCTTCTATTTATTTAGTAGCCATGTTTGACTGGCTTTGTATTTCTATCAGTTAGATCGGAAGTGAAAGCTGTTGTTGCTGCGGTGAACAAGAAGATAATTACTCTCAATGGTCCTATGCTATTAGATGTTTGTCACTTTCTAGAAGGAAATAATTTGAATAAAATTTTAGCCTAACTATAGATTCAACGCAAAGAACATATCTTACAACCATTGAGGGACTTAATGAATCGCCATAAAAATTATGATCTTTAGTGATCCTCACGCTACCCCATTTCATCGCCCAAGAAAACAGTGTTTTGCATTTTAATGCTTATTATGACAAAATTAATTGGACATTATGTTGGATTTCTAACCACTGTGAAAAACACTCTATACAAAGAAAATCAAAAAGCTATTTGATTTGGATTTTTTAATGTGCAGTTCTTTTATTACTTTTTATAGGAATTTCTATGTTGGAGTCATGAAAATAATCAGATTATTGGGCTCAATGAGTTACCATTATTGTCACTTACCATAGGGCTTAGTATTGGAGTTGCCATTTTGGGAAAGGTGTATAAATAGAAGGTTACACCATACTCATCTATCTTGAAATCGGATCACATCATTTGTGGTCCTTTTGATATATCGAGTATATTGTGTTTTTGGATGCCTAAGAGCCTCCACCAATATCCTAGTATTTTTTTGTGTGATGCATTAAAGTGGTGGTGCTGGTGTAGTAGAAGAATAGGGCTTTGGTTGAGATGGCAACGTGTGTGCTTCGAACAAATTTTGTGTTGATAGAGTTTGTTGTGCTGATCATGCTTTGGATAGGATTTTGTCTAAGTCTATGAAAGATGTGACAACACTCATAATAGGTGCTATGGGAAGTGAAGTGTTATATTTTATATGGAGCATGGTGACCTGTAGGAATAGCTTTATGTAGAGTAATTATAAGGTATGTGTTTGAAATTTAAAAAGTTATTCAATGGGTTGTAGGGCACGGTATGAGAAGATAGATAAGTTGTATCTTTTGTTTTAATAATTATAAAAATATATAAATTGATCTTTTGTCTTAATAATTGTGAATTTGATCTCAATGTCAATGTGAAGTATGAGGGTTTTCATGTGCTAATTATTGTCTTGTATGTAAATGGTTTGATTATCAGAGAATGTTTAATACATTTTTTAATCATGAATTTAAGACGATATGACATAAAATTGAGGTTTATTACACTACTTTCTCAGAACACGTGTTATAGGTATTGAAGGGGATTTGATTTTCTCAAACTATGTGTAAGGCTCGCTAAAGAATTTCAACATGGATACATGCAAACTACCATCTATTACATATGTTAAGCATGAATTTAAGAAGATATGAGATTAAAACCTAGGCTTATTACACTACTTTCTTAGTTTAAATGTGCTATAGGGATTAGAGGGGATTTCTTCTCTCAAAATAAGTATGTCTAAGACTTGTTGAAGAAATTCAATGTGGATACATGTGAACTAGTGTCTATTATGTCAGAATTAATTTGATTGCTTATTTTATTATACAATGAGTTGATGCTACTTTATATAAGCATCTTGTGGAAAGCCTTTTGTGCTTGACTAACCAAATATTTGCTTTGCAATCGAATATGTATGTAGGTACTTACAAGAGTTGAAGGAGAGCTATTAAGTGACTAGAGAGGTGAGCAATTGGATATTGAAGTATATTGGAATTAAGTGAAAAAAAATCTCCATCACCCTCCCCCAAATTTATTGAAATAAGTCGTATTAATATAATATATGATGATCATGGCTAGTGTATACTTAGTTTATACAATTGTATTTACAAAGGATGCTCTTCAATTATTGCATATGTTTTTTTTCTAAATATATGAGCTAAAACTTACAACTTTTTTTGCATCTTCAAATTCATTACATGTGATGGCATGCATAGTGGGAAGTAATGCAGTCATGAGTTGAGGATCTAATAAAGGATTATCCAACAATGTAGCCTAATGTGTTGATGAAAAAGGGATCCTAGGTCTAATGCATAGAACACTAACATCAATCCTATTTCAAGAGAACATTAGGATGCAAATCAACAAGGTAATTAGATTGACTTTCAAGTTTCAACCATGGAGGTGAGTCAATCAGACTTGGATTTGATCCTTTTAAGCCTTGGAAATTGATTGGAATTGAATTTCCTTAATTACCTAATCAAACTATATGCCTTAACCTGAAAATGCTAGATTTTGACAACAGAGAAATTGTAACATAAAATTCTAATACCAGATCTGAGAAATGTAGAGTTCTATGCACCTGTCTTGCAAGTTTGAAGTTGATTTGGTAGGACCGAGTCGCCCTGGGTGACTATGTCCTTGTAGGCTTGTTTCGGATCTAAAAACTTGAACCTGTAACACTCTGTTTGCTCTCCAATTCCTGCTCTGCAAAATTTTTGTCTTCAAATTTGGACCTGCAATAAGTTTGAAAAAAAAGGTGGTGGAGGGTGGCTATATAGGAGTTTTCCTTAGCCAAACCCCTGTTTTGGTATTTATACCTCCACAAATAGCCAATGATCTGATTGATAAAAGTGTGTGTGCTCTTAACTTTAAGTGCATTTAAGGTTGTAATGAGCTAAAATGCATTAAACCCTACTCGAGTGCATTAGAGAAGGATTCCTATATGATACTGACAAGATCTACCTGAGAGAAAGTCAAATACCCTTAGGAAATTTGAACACAATGATACCTTGCCTTGGGCAGCAAGTAGAATGAAGCTTTGTAATGACCCCTTTCTAGTGGAAGCACTTAATCTTGAATCTTGCATTCATAGTGTTTCTCAAGGAGACATTAGAAACATTAGAGATCGATAAATTTTAGTAATAACAACCAATAAGATCAAAGACGATATAAATATTTCATTCTTGTCAAAGGATTATTCATTTCCTCCTTATCACTCTTATGAATGGCTCTTCTATATAATTTCATAAGTACATTAGGTAGATGTTAAACGTCTATCAAGATCCCAAAGATGATACACTATACCATTTATCATAATAGAGTCATTATTACTTATAAGGCTCAATAATTGCTACAAGCATCATTATTGGATAGTCGGGGATCATATATTATACATATGTATATATCTAAATATATACTTATCAATTGTTACTTGTCATTCTAATTCTCAACATACTTATACCGCCTAATATATATTCAAATATATTCATACATCCTAGTGTACTTAATATATTTATCAAATATCAACTATTGACATCTACCTTTAATTAACATAAGCTTGAAATCATAATCTAGTTTTTTAAAGTCACGAATTATTCATTATTACATAATTGAATATGATACTTATATATATGTATAACTATTACCAATTAGTTCTAGGCTTACAACACTCACCCTAACCCAACATATTTACTTATTGCACATTATCATAAATCAATATGTGGTTATATACTATCTATATTTATATAGATATTTACATATTATCTATATTATTTATATTTATTTCTTATTCATTGACACTAATATGTATATATAGATTAATCATTACCAATTGAAAATATACATTTCATGGTTTCTGTTAAATTAAATCAAACTGACATATACTTATGCAGATCACTATTAACTCCTGCCCATTACTATTGCTGTCTTAAAGTAATTCACCACCGTATCTTTTCCTTCTCCTAAGTTCGCACTTTAAGAGATCCATTGGGGCCGATTCCAATGTGGAGGGTTGTGTCCTTTCATGCTGCCTACAATGCAACTGTTAATACACTTTATTTAAGTGTGTGTTAATATGTAATATATTTTATTATTGTTATTATTTTATATATAGTTTAATATTTATAGAATTATATTATCATAAATATTTTCATTGTTTATTTATTTATTTATTTGGTGTTTTATTATGATTTGTATTTTATATATGTAATTTATTTCATTTATAATTTGTGTATTATGTGTTGAATATTATATTTTGTATTGTATACTTTTTTTTTTTTTTAGACTGCAGGAATCGGGTAGCACGACCCCATATAAACTGCAGTGCGCCTGGTAAACTTTTTAACGTGACCTGCGGCGCTGGTGCGACACGCCCTCCGGTACCACGGGGGTGGGGGAGACTAGATCTCGTGACCAACCTCCTGCAACAGGAAAGATTTAGCCAACTGAGCTAGGGCCCCAACCCATATTGTATACTTAATGGCATTGATAATACTTAGATTTAATATGGTTAGATTATTATAATGTTATCAACGATAATATAATTATATTTAAATTCTATTTGTATTTTATTCATTTATTTGTCTTTAGACATTTTATAACTTGTTACAATTTCGGGGGACATGACAAGCTTGAAGATTAGAACACTTAGGAAACAAGTCGATAGGTTGTAGAAAATGGCCATGAGCACTTTCCAAGCCTAGAATCCATCATGTTTTTCTATTGCCATCAAACTCCAATCATGAAATAAGACTTGATCAAATTTGAAATAAATGCTTAAAAACCTGCAAATTCAAA
Organism: Sequoia sempervirens; assembly: GCA_007258455.2. Taxonomy (NCBI): domain Eukaryota; kingdom Viridiplantae; phylum Streptophyta; class Pinopsida; order Cupressales; family Cupressaceae; genus Sequoia; species Sequoia sempervirens. The sequence goes on from VDFB02072749.1 coordinate 34,432, forward strand.
TGTATTTGGCGGAATGTAGCGATCTCTTCTTCTTTTTCTCCAAAATTTGAATTAGATTTCAAATCAAGAAAAGACTGGGTATTTATAAGCATTTAATCTAATTTCTTGAAAGTTAGATCTCGATGGTTGACTTTGGAAATTTGAAATTTAAATAATAAAAAGATGACACCGACTTATTCAATTTTGGAGGCAAAAATATGGGGACTAATTCGCCCTAGGCGATTATGTCCCAACCCTATTTTGCAGGATTTAATGTGTCGAAGGAAAAGCATTAAATAAATGCATTTTTTTACTTGCAATTTGTCGAAAAATGATAAAATGGGCCACAAAATACATAATTTTGGAAATTAGGGCCTAATTAAGGGATGTTGAAATGCATTGATGCAAGGGTCACTTGAGTGAGTTCCAAATAAAGTATGAAATTGTACCTTCACCTATTTAAGGGAGTACAATTTTTGACACTACATTTAGCCCTCACTTTAGCAACCATATGACACTACGTGCATATGCAAGCTAAAATACCAAAAGTAAATCTTATCACATAAAAAGGATACTCAAAAGGATATTGTGGATCATTTATCAAACAGGAGAATGAAGCCCCCAATATAGCCATCTACAAAACCACAACATTAGGAATTGCATCCTGCAAAATCAAATCGCTAGACATTCAATAATCATCTTGTACTTGCAAACAAACATGTTAGTCCCAAAACTTCTAAGGAGAATGAAATTTGAGGGTAGATGTATGCCCCCTGGTTCCACTTGCTTTATGGAGGTGGAATCAAGGTAGCAATCTAACCTCATCGAAAGCTTGGTTGACGAAAATACTTGTGATAAGGTCATGAAATCATAACACCAACTATCAACAAACATACAATTTGAACAAGAATGGAACTACAACTCCAACGCAACAAACAACATGGAAATCATAGTTCCCTAGCTCTAGTTATGTTGATTTGAATGAGATGCGCCATGTAAAATGTACTACCAAATTTGACTATAACATATAGTAAGATTACCATTTTGACACTCATTTTCATATTTACAGTTTGAAGTTTTAGAGAGTGATACCATTACACCAAGGAGCGAGGATGTCAAGACGATGATCGTATCAGTGCCTGAGGCTCAAGATCCTATGAACAAACACTACACGAGCCATGGCAGTACCAACGGTGAGTTTCTTTTTCCTTTTCCCTATAATGTTTCTCATTATTTTATGTTGTTTTCATGCTTTTTCAAAAATTTGTGGTGCCATTGTCCATTTCTAATGACAGTGTATTGTTTGGGTGACCCTATCCAAGAATGACAACCTTGTCCAATATTGGCGCCCATGTCCCAGAATGGCACCAGTGTTTAGATTCAAAATTGATATGCTTAGAGTTGGTTGATTGCTATTTTTTGTTGTACAATTGATGATTCCTTTTGCTTCTTACAGGTCCCACCACAAGCATGACAACGTCTAGGAGGATGATTATATTTTCATTGCTTTGGGAATAGGTCACACAACTCCCTCTTGAGGAGAAACAACATTTACGCACCATTGGACTATAATGGGTGTATACCATACCACCTATGAGATATCACAATGCTATGTTGATGGCGCTTGTTGAGCGGTGGAATTTTGATACCTCCACTTTCCATCTTCTGACGGTGGAGATGACAGTTACCCTTGAGGACATGTACTGCATATTTCGATTACCAGTGCAAGGGAGAACTATACACCATGATGACTTTCAGACCCATCCAGAGGTGAGGAGGGATTAGCTCTACTATATCGGCCACCACATAGATTGTGATCCCAGGGGTCGCATTCAACTTAAGTGGCTTCTACATGCAAGTACTAATGTGCTATTGATTTGACGGATCATGATTGTTACTGTCACACTAGCTTTGGTGCCTGATGGACAAGGCACACACCTTGATGGGGGCTTGGTACATACAATATGGGTGATGGAGGAGGAGGAAGCAATATTTTCTTGGGGATAGAGTATGCCAGCACACTTGTACTATGATCTTGGTCATTTTGTTTATTAGGAGGCCAATAGTATTTTGCTTTGTACACTTCTTTAGGTGTGGGCCTTTGAGCACATTACATGTACAAGACCAACCAGATACCCCATGATATCCCCTTATACCCATCCACAAGTCTTTTTCTATACACTCAGGTGGCCCTAGTAGCATAGAGACCTGTTGTATTGGAGAGTCACCTTTGATCAGCTAGAGGATGATGACATTATATGGAGGTCGTATAGGACTCTTCGAGAGTGGCTAGGTCTTACACGACAACTAGTTAGGATGCAACAAGACAAATTATTGGTTGGGCGATATGACTACATCATCATGTCATTTTATTATGATCTAGTGATGAGACAGTTTGGACAACTCCAGACAACACCCATTCCATGGCCTACATACCTAAGATCTTCACATAGCGACACTATGCCACAAGACATTCATCGTCCGACCATCGTAGACATCACCTACAACTTGGAGGATGAGGAGCAAGATGAATTTCCAACATCTGATGAGGATGATGTGGGCACTACAGTTGCATATGATAGGTGATGGAGGACTGCACATCCTAATCATGTCTTCCCTATCGGTTATCCCACAAGTGACCTTGGGCCTTGGCCACATCACCAAGAGGAGCACACAAAGAGGGAGGACGAGCATGTCGATGGAGATGCCACTGATGATGATGATGTTGTGGAGGAGGAGGATCAACAACTAACAAGAGGAGAACCCAAGGAGCATGTAGAGGCCAAAGATGCCCCTGAGGAGAGACCTACATCTCATCATTGCATCTCACGAGCACATTCTACGACTCATGAGGGACAACATACCTTCGAACATGGAGAGAGAAACCATGCAGCCCTCGCCACACTACCAACCTCTCAAGGAAGTCCCATTGTTGACACCATAGTATCCTACTGATATCCTAATTGGTGAGCTGGTGATCCAAGTGATGTGATGTGTTATTTACCTTTGTTATTAGTCTACTTATTATTATATATTATATCTTGTTTTGATTCATGTCTTCTTTGTTACATTTGGCACACGAGATTGGCTTGACTTCTTCATTTGATTCACTGTGGATATTGTTCCATACATGCCCCCACACTAGTCAACACAGGCTGAGTATAGGCCACCGCTAAGTGCAAGGCGCCATATTGACTTATTTGAGCCCTTTTCATGATGGAGGAAAACTTATGAGGATATCACTAGAGCTTATGAGGAAGTGAGAGGTGCATACGAGGGGCTGAGAGCTACACATGAGGAGCTTAGAGATGCATACAGGGAGTCGAGAGCCACTCGGGTTCCTACCAAGAGCGGGGCACAAGCCTCCTTATGGGAGGAACTTAGTAGGGTGTGGGCAGAGAGAGATGAGTTTGAGTAGGAGCGCACTGCAACACTCATACATGAGGCAACAATAGGAGGCTAGCTACATGGTCTACGAGAGTGGATTAGCTCTAGGAGATTTTCCCAATCTATCGTCTCATGACAAGCACCACCAACAGGCCCCGAGGAGTCTGGTAGTCATAGGCCTACTTAGACTATGAAGATGTACTTTACTATAATGTACCACATTTTGTTACCGTGGTGACTATGATGTATATAAACTTTATGATCTATATATATGAGCATGTTTTTATTTTGATTTGCTTCTATGCTTGTTAGATTAGATGTCAATGTGATCCATTAAACAATTTGGATGGGATTATTTAATAGATGCTCCCATGATCTAATTTGCTATATTATGCATGTGATCTAATTAAACACTTATGTCTACTTAGATGCTACATTTTTTATTAAATGCTATCATGTTAAACTAGATGCCTTTATGATCTAATTTTTTTAAATTAAATGCATATAATGATCTAATTTAACACAACACACAAATGATTGAATAGTATGCATAAAGAAGTAATAATCCAAATAACTAAAAAATTACTCATAACATTTCAAGACACGCAAATGTTTGTCAATAACAAAGCAATCCAAGATAAAATAGAAACCATCTACTTAATCTAACAATATGCTTTAAGATACGGTTGAGAAGAAACCATCTTAGGGTTCTTGGGTCCAAGCTTTGGATTATGAAGGGATTCCCTTCTAGTGTAGAATATTTTTTAAAACAGGTCTTGCTACTACACAATGCAAATTCAAGAAAAAAGCTATGACGACTACATGGTGGAAAGGAGCTTCTCAACAGCATTATACAGTTGAGAAGAAATCTGAACAACACAGGAGTTTTTCTGAGGTAGTTGCTACGGATTCTCAGGGTCTTGGGGCATCCCCTTCGGATTTCTCAAATAGTGGGGTTGTTGAGGCTTCCCCTATTGAGCGAGAGATTGGACCTTTGGCTGCCATTTTTGGTGATAGTGCTACGGCGACCAGTTATGTTGGCTCTTCAGATAATTCTATGTCTGCACGAAGGAATAGTGATGAAAGCTCTAAGACTAAAGTTGTTGGCATTCATCTTCAGGAAAATTGTGGGTTGGCCTGGCATGACAAGGAAGCACGTGTGGAAGAAGGTTGGATTATTGTTGAGGGCAAGAAAAAATCCTCTAGGCCTTCTTTTGACATGACTCTTCGTTCCCACAAGAGTAGTTCTAAATGTAAATCTTCACGGGTCTTGTTTGGGGGCTAGTTTTTGGCTGGTTGTAGGCTATTCTTTCTGCAGCCTTGTTCTTGGTTGTAAAGGGTTTCAGGTCCCTTCAAAACCTGTTTTTACCTTAATCAAAAACAACATGCTTTAAGATACATACAATTCAAAAAGATTATTAATTGTAGTATCTACGCAAATGTGCAACATTTATTGGTTCTTTGAGAGGTGTACCATCTATTGCTTTAAGTACCCATAGTCTTCATCGATGATATAAGGTCCTAACCAATTCAGATTAAACTTTTCTTTTTAGTTTAGAGCAATGTTTACATTGCAATGATTTTCATATAATACCAATTCTCCTTTATTAAATGAATGAGGGATAACATTATCGTTATACTTGTGTTGCATGCCTTTAGAATAGGCTTGAATATGTTTGAGATTGTTTATACGCTATTCATTGAGCATTTCAATTTGTTGCAATCGTTGTTCTCTATAAGTGTTATCATCAATAAGGCCACTAAGAGAGAACCTCAAAGAAGGAACTTCTAGCTCTAAGGGCATTATTGCATGCACACCATAAACAAGGTTGTATGGTGTATTTCTTGTCGATGTATGAACACTTGTGTGGTAAGCCCGTAACGCATAAGAGAGTTGAGTATGCCAATCCTTGTTATGCTTACTAACTATTTTACACAAAATTTGTTCAATTGTTTTATTCGTTGCTTTTGTTTGACCATTAGATTTTGGGTAATATGGTGTAGAGAAACAATGTTGAATGTGAAATACTGTCAAAAAATTCTTCACTTCCTTGTTCTTAAATGGTATACCATTATCTATAACCAAGGATAAAGGAAGGCCAAATCGTGCGATAATGCTTTCTAATATAAAACGACATATTACATCAGCAATCATGAAACGCAGAGGAACTGTCTTTACCCACTTCGTGAAATAATCTGTAGCAATGATTATAAATGTATATCCAAAAGATGGAGGAAAGATCTTTCTAATAAGATCCAAGCCCCATACTAAAAATGGCCAAATAGCAACTTGGGCACGAAGTTCAAAAGAAAGAGCAAGAATCAAATTGTTATGTTGTTGACACTTGGGACATTTCTTAACATGATCAAAAAAATCTCGCTCCATATTTCATCAATAATACCTAATATGGATTAACCTTTGAACCAATGATCGTCCTCTGAAATGTCCCCCACAAGCACCCACATGAGCTTCCTCAAGGGCCACATGGATTTCAAATTGTTTAAGGCATCTAAGGAGAAGACCATTGAATGATCACCTATACAACACGTCAGCTAGGATTATGTAACAAGCTGCAAGCTTTCAAATATGAGCTCTAGTGCTTTTAGTGGTTGGTTCATGAAAGGTACCTTCTTTTAGATAGTTGAATATTAGTGTACACCATTCATGTGAAATTTCAATGTTGGCAACCAATGTTTCCTTTATCTTTTAATTTATTGATGGTGATGTGAGAGTGTGAATAAAAAATGTAAAATACAAGGAAGAATCATCGAGAGATATAAGGGAAGCGGTGCTTTCCATTGCATTTGCATGTTGATTATCCTTTCGTGAAACATTATCAATAGTGTATGATGTAAAACACTCTAATATTGTTAATGTGAGGTCTCTATATTGAGATAGATTATCGTGTTTTTCTTGATAAGACTCATTAATTTGTTTAATGATCAATTGAGAAGCACCAAATATTTGAATGTGTTGAACACCCAAAGACTAGGTTGCACGTAATCAAGTGATAAGAGCCTCATACTTTGCAGTATTGTTTGTACATAGAAAATTTAGACAGTAAGATAAGGGAATTGGCTTCCCTAAGGGGGATATTAATATAACCCCGAAACCAGAGCTAGTTTGACACTTAAAACCATCGAAATATAATTCCCATGTTTCATTATCATGCATTTTTAACACACTTTCATCAAGAAATGAGTCTTGATTTGGTAATGCTAATGGTGAAGGAGCCTCAACTAAATAGTCGGTCAACGCTTGTCCTTTGATTGATTTTTGAGAAACAAATTTAAGATGAAACTCAATTAACAACATCACCCACTTAGCTAGGTGTCCTAACAAATCAATTTTAGTGAAGAGATGTTTTAAAGGATTAAATTTTCTAATGACATGCACTTCCGTGTTTAATAAATAATGTCTCAACTTATTGTAGAAAACACAAGAGCCAAACATTATTTTTCTATACTTGTATAACGAGTTTCATAATCAATTAATGTTCGATTGATGTAGTAAACATGACATTCCTTACCTTTCTCATCTTGTGCTAATAACACAAGGGCATGGGTTGAAGCCACTATATATAGGATAAAAGGTTTTCCTAATATGGCAAGTTGTAAAACAAGAGGATTACCTAGGTATTGTTTCAAGTCTTTGAAATCTTTTTGACAATCCTCATTCCATTTAAATTCTAATTCTTTCTTAAGGAGTTAAGTGAAGGGAAGAGTCTGATCCACCAAAGATGCAACAAAATGACGAATAGCTTGAATCTTTCCTCGTAAGCTACACAATTACGAAATGTTCTTAGGAGGTGGTATGTTTATTATAGCATCAATATTTTTTGTTTCCACCTCAATGCCTCTATTAGATACTATAAATCCCAACAACTTTCCACTATCCACACCAAAGACACATTTCTTCGGGTTCAACCTCATGTTGTACTTACGAATTCTTTCAAAGATTTGACGAATGATTTTGATGTGATCTTGACATGTTATAGACTTATCCAAAATGTCATCAACATAATCCTCCAAGATATTGTGAATGAAGTCATGAAATATTAATATCATAGCTCTTTGATATGTTGCTCCAACATTTTTCAACCCAAAAGGCATAACTATCCAACAAAATGTTCCCCAAGGTGTAGTGAATGTTGTTTTGTATTGATCTTGAGGGTTGATGAAAATTTGATTATATACTAAAAAACCATCCATAAATGATAATATAAAAGCATGTACCACAGTTGAATCCATTATCATATCTATGTTTGGAAGGGGAAAATCATCCTTTAGAGATGCTTTATTAAGATAATGAAAATCCGTACACATTCTAATATGATTATCAAGTTTTTCCACTGCAACAATATTATATATCCAAGGTGAGTAATCAATAGGGCAGATGAAACCAACTTGTAAAAGTTTTTCAATCTTAGCCTTAACCAATAAATCCATCTTAGGATTCATCTTGCATATCTTTTGTCTCACGAGTTTGGAATCTTTTTCAAGCACAATATTATGGGTGACTATTTTAGGATCAATACCCAACATATCTGAATAAGTCCAAGAAAATATTTTAGGAAAGTCATGTAATAATGTTGCATGATCTTCTTGGTCATCCTCATCAAGAAATTTTCCAATTTGAAGCACCTTTTCCTCATTAGATGGGTCCATTGGTATGTTTACAATGTCTCCTACAAGTAACACATTATGGTTTGGAACATCAGGAATTGTTTGGGATTCCTCTTGTTCATCATCACATAATTCAATTTCTTTCCCAAAATATCCCTTAGCATTTAAACAATAGGGAAATCTACGATTATGATGATGGCTAGGTAAGGTGTCATACATACCCAAAAATTCTGCTAGAGAATCATCATTTTGAAAGGTATCTAAGGACATATCGTCACGTGTAGTATCATTCATTTCAGGGTGCACCAAGGTTAATGTTATCTTAGGAGAATCTTATGTGATAACATTGACATTAAGTGAAGGCCTTTTTGATGATTTTGTTATTTTTGAAGGGCAATAGCCAAGACCTCTTGTTGTTTCTTGCACATTAAGCTCTATGGGAACACAAATGACTTGTTCTTTTGTACCACATCCTTTTCCATTATAGCCAAATTGTTTCAAAAGTTGATAACCTCTTCCATAAATGGCTTCCATTTCTTTTGAAGAAGGTGGTAGTTCATAATTAGTTTCACCATAAGTGGATATGTAATTTATGTTTTCCTCCTTAATAGAAGTTGTGGAATCAGATGTTTTTGATGATTCGGTTATAGATTGTGTTGATACCATTGCATCTTCTTTCTCTTTTTTTGATTTTTCTCGTGTAATCTTGTATTCCCTCATGAAAGTAGGTGTGAAATCTAATGATTGTTAGAACACATAGATATACTAAAAGGGGGGTGAATCAATATATCCCTCAAATTAATCCAATTCAATTTTAACAATGAAAATGTATTACTCCCATAACCAGATAAAGCATTCAAAGCACACAACCACAACACCAGATTGACATGGAAAATCCAAAAAGGGAAAAACCACGGTGAGAAAGCTGCTTGGAGCTACTATCTAAATCCAACCTCACAAAAATGAAACAAAATTTACAATCACAATTTTATGGCTTCAACCAAAGGAAGTTTAAAACTCCCTACCAATTACAACACTTACAGAAAGAGCCTGCAACCTCAAAATATAATACTTCATGAATTAGATACTCAACTTCCTCCGCAACACCTTTGTTGCCTTTGACTCACTGTCTTTAGCACTTCACTTACACTCCTTTTCTTTTGGGTTGCTACCTCCAGCACTCACTCATGCACTTTTGCCTTCGACTCACTGCCTCCAAAACTCACTCACACACTCCTTTCGACTCATAGCCTTCACCACTTGACTAATACAATTATGCTTTTGGCTCATTGCCTTGAGCATACATCAAATACTTCACTACACATTCACACTCATTCCTCTGCCTTCAATGCATTGCTTTTGACATTGAAATTAAACACACAACACTCCACCTTGATCATAAAATTGATCCTTCATTTATACCTTCCGCAAGCTTCAAAAAGTTTCTCCTTGTCGGCCAGACTGAAATGTGTAAACATGAAACGTGCAATGACCATAATGAATCGGCTCCAAAATATCTACAAGAAAGGGAAATTGAATGTAGTCCAAGCCAAGAGATAAGCATGACTTATTTTACATCTGCACACAATTCCATGCTAGTGCCCACAACAAAAACTTGACCCAAACACCTCAAACTACTAAGTTGGCCCAACATACTTAACCCACAAAATATTAACTCCAAACCACAAGTGGTACTAGAGAAACCAAATAACACCGTGGAGATTACATTATAAGAATTAAATGATATTCAACAACATTTCCATGCCCTCCTTTTACAACTTCATGCAACATTATGCTAGCGCACACAAATAGACACATAACCAATATCTCTTGCATACCTAGACAACATAGTCTTGAGATAGAACATTGAAAAATAGACTTGTGGTACATCCCAACACCGGAAACCTGAAGGGAGAAGACAAGTAGACATTTTAAACTCATCCTCCAAACCGCAAGAGCACAACCTTCTATGACTACAACAATGCAGTCTTCTTTGCTAACTCAAGAAACTTCTACAGTAACTTTTATGCTCTAAAATCAAGAACATACAGGCATCACACTTGATTATTACCATCTTCCAATCCATAGGACAATATCTTCAAATGTGAAGGAATGCAAATCATTCTTCGAAGCTTTCCAGTACAACTTCCTAAACCATTGTCAGCATGACACACTTTCATGCTTTATTTCAAGAAATGCAATTCTTTACAACATAATACTTTTGATCAACATATTGATTGTAGCATATGCAACAATCCACACACTACCACATTGTTGACCTCAAAGAAAACACCATCAGCAATCTTCATTCTATTGACATCAATGACAATACCTATATCATACTTGCAACAATCTCCCCCTTTGGCATTGATGGCAACACAGACGCAACACTAACCAGATATGCAATTTTCTCCCCCTTTGACATCAAGGAAAATGGCTAGTGGTCTTCAATTGTGCTTGAAGCAACATACAAGCTCCCCTTTTCTTCACAAACCTTATCATCCTTCGACCTGCTCCCCCTAAGAGGTAGCCTTCATCAATTCAAGGATAAAAATGTCTTGAATTGCTCCCCCTAGACAAATGCACCAACTATGCATCTAGTTAAGAGGGGCAACAACCCCTAACTTTTGTTTGAGATACTCAAATATATCTTTTGAAAGTGTCTTAGTAAATATGTTTGCAACTTGTTCCTTTGTGGGCGCATACTCCAATCTTACTTCTTGATCTGCAACTTTCTCTCTTAAGAAGTGATACCTGATAGATATATGCTTAGTTCTAGCATGTATCACTAGATTTTTTGAAATATTGGTGTTTGTATTGTCACACAGAATTGGAATAGACTCATCATACATTACCTTGATGTCCTTCAACATTTGCTTCATCCACAACACTTGGGTGTAGCAGGATGCTACAACAATATACTCTACTTTTGTTGTTGATAAGGACACTGAGTCCTATTTCTTACTAAATTAAGAGACCAATCTATATCCCAAAATGAAAGCTCCACGACTGGTGCTTCTTCTGTCATCAACACTACCAGCCCAATCAACATCGATATATGCACTCAAAGAAAAATCATTATCTTTTTGATACCACAGTCCAAACTTTGGAGTGCTCTTCAAATATCTAAAAAATCCTCTTGACAACCTTTACATGAGTTTCTTTTGGATCAACTTGAAACCTTGCAACCAAGCAAACTTGCATAATATCAAGCCTTGAAGCAGTTAAGTACAATAGGCCCCCAATCATAGACCAATACAGAGTCTGATCAACCTTAGGTGACACATCATCCTTACTCAAATGACAACCTGTTACCATTGGACTACTCACTGGTTTACAGTCTTCCATACCGAACTTCTTTAGCATCTCCTTGATATACTTTGCTTGAGAAATAAAGATACCATTATCTAATTGAGCAATTTAGAGTCTAAGAAAGAATGATAACTCACCTAACATAAACATTTCAAATTCATTCTGCATTTCTTCAGCAAACCTCTTACCAAAATAAAAATAAAAAATTCTCAAATTTTGTGTAGGCGATTTCTTGCATTTCCAATATTTTTTGAAAATTTTGGCCCTTGAACCTCCCTCTTTGTCTATGATCTCAAATGTGCATATCATTTGCATACAAAAGCATAATTTAATGATTTTTAAAATAATTTGGATAGAAAATAGTGAAGAACATCATAGTGACATCTATTTTGCTATGTAACATTATTATTTTCTAATTTTTGCAAGACTTTGAGTTTCATTGCTAACAACCTTATTGCATCAAAATAGTTTATCAAAATGCTAACATTTTTTAGTGCAGAATGCTTGTCCAAGACTATTTCTAAAACTACTAATTCATTTTTGTGCAACAATGTTTGTCAAAGACCATTTTTTAATCACTAGCTTAGTTGCATACTTAGGAAATTTATCTATAGCCTCAAACAAGCTCCTTAGTCCTTTTTTTTTAAGGTGCAATGCACCCATATTATTAAGGGTAAACGCTTTTGACTGGAGCTATGAACCGAGTACAAGAAACTACCAAACTGGCGAGCACAATGGCTCAGCGAAGGCACAAGGCCTACGAGCACTTTGGTCCAACGAGGGTTTGAA
>VDFB02072750.1:0-43328 GCA_007258455.2 Sequoia sempervirens
AAAGTTTAATTGTGCAAAAGGGGAAGGAATATTCCATGGGAATGTTCTCCTTTTGGAGGAATGTGCAGAGGAATATTCCCTTGCAAGTGGGGGGAAATTAGATTAATTAGATAATTGCTAATTAAATAAGGGTTTAATCATGCAATTAGGGGAGTTAGAAGAATTAGACGATATTCATTAAATTAAATGATTTAATGAATGGGGGAAAGGTGGAATGACATTTAATTAAATAACTTAGGGTTATTTAATTAAATAAGAAGATTTAGGGAATTAAATTAAATAGTTTGGTTTATTTAATTTAATGAGATGAAATGTTAGCATGAAAGGGGGGAATTAACTCAATTAAATGAATTAGGTTAATAGATGTAAATGATGCAATTAATTAAATTTCTAGGTTAATTTAATTAACTAAGCAAAAAGAGGATGGGTTTCAAGACAAAGTGATGTTAGTTAGCCAATGTGATCCATCGAGACATTTTTAGGTGTCTACACATTCATCATAGACATTGTATAAGCTTAATACATATCATTAGAATTGAATTGAAATTTCACATGAGAATCGATAAACAAATTAACAAAATTCAAATGCTTTTCATTATCAATGTGCATACATATCATATAAGAGTCTGATAATTATAACAAAAATGCCCAAATGCTCCAAGTTTCAACTATGAAATGAAATAAACATAAAACTAAGAAAATATATGGATGTCCCTAATCAGCAGATGGTAGGTCTATATCAGCATTGTCATCAGAGCTTGAGTCTGAGTCACTGTCAGTGTCAGTGCCAATAGAAAGGGATGCATCAACCAATGGAACCCAAACCAATCCCTCTTGTGCATCCTCCTCCTCAATCTGCATAGCATCTTCGAGATTAACATCCTAACATAAGGCTGGAGTTTGATGATACCTAGTAGACTGGCAATCTTGTAGCTTCAAAGCATTGTGTACATCCATCAACTTTTCTGATCATCTAGAGGTAAGGTTGTTCCTCTTGATTGATTCGATGAAGCTAAATGTGGACCAATTCCTCTCTACAACATAGGAACTAACAACCTATGAAAGAAGATGAATGGAAAGTACTATCAACTCCGGTACATCCTTCCCATGCCACGCCCACCATCCAATAGGGTCAATTTGAGCTAATGTAGCTCTATTCGTTTTTGCCTCCGGTTTTCCAAAGGTTGGACCACAAAGATTGGAAAATGCAACCCATTGTGTGCTGTTGATGGTCAAAAGTGACACAACAACGTTAAAATAGAGTATTACTACTCTACTCCTAAAAAAGACAAATAATATAAACTACCCATCTTCCAAGGTCTCTGTAGTTGGTTATCAACTATGCTATTGTCATTTAGTGTCCTATGCAACTGTAATGTTCAAGGGGCCTACTGGTAAGGAGTACAAATTGAATAATATGAACTAATCTAACATTTTTGGGGGGTGTAAATAAACAACAAAAGATAGAACAGGGCTTAGGACAAGAAAGCATAAACACATAATTCTTTTAATCCAGACATATAAACTTCGTAATGAGCATTTATTTAACTAACTAAAACCATAAAATGACACAATCCATAGAATAATCTATACCTACTCTATTTTAACGTTGTGTTACTTTTTACCATCAACAAAATTGGTGCTAGAAGGAGGGCCACTAAAGAATAATTACTGAGATGGAGCTTGTAGCTCAGCTAAAGGCCTGTATGCAGAGTGAGACATCCCCGGGATTGTATTAAACAACAAGGTAGGATTAGGCACTTGAGAATATCCTAGAGGAGGGAAAACCCCTCCTAGACCTCCTGATTGTGAACTAATCCATTGCTACAGTTTAATAGCTAGGTGATATACCTTGGATAGAGAATCAATGTCATTTGAGGTATGTTCTTTGCAAAAACAAGCCAATCAAGGGGTCTATGGCCTTTAGGTAAGCTTGGATAGCAATATTTTTGGCCACCAAGTATGGGTCTTGTAACCTCCTATACATCCTCTGAAATTGTGTATTAAACATGGGCAATGGTTCATGTGGCTCCTTCCTGATAGTGGCGAATTGATGATATAAGATTGTTGGGTCGACATAAACCCAAAATTGGTTAATGAATGCATCTTCTAAGTTTTTCCAACTCAAGATTGATCTAGTAGGTAGATTCAGATACTAATTATAGGTGATATCTCCCAACGAGTAGGGAAATAGTCTACATGCAACATCATGGTGAGCAATTTGAGCCTGAGTACAAGAATCTTTGAATTCCTGTATGTGCTCTTCAGCACTTCATGACTCTCCATGAGCGTACCTGGGGTAGAATTTCTCTAAATTTTTAGGCATTTTGTGTATTCCACCAAGAATGATTTCTAGTGGAGAAGGATTATTGGTAAAGAACGCCATAGGTAGCAGTGGATTTGTTTGTGCCAGTTGTCGTATTGGTGGAAACTCGGGTGGAGTAAGTGGTGGTGTTAATGTTGGTGGGATGAAGACCCTACGGGCTCTGGGCCTAACAAGGGTTTGGATCTCAACTAACGGTTCTGGATTTGTAGCAGATCTGAGAACTCTTTCAAACCTTTTTGGTGAAAATGACCTGATTCGAGCTAGTTTGTTCCTTTGGGCCCTCCTAGTGCCAGTTTTGTTGATGGTCAAAAGGAACACAACAACGTTAAAATAGAGTATTGCTACTCTACTTCTGAAAAAGACAAATAATATAAACTATCCATCTTCCAAGGTCTTTGTAGTTGGTTAGATTCTGAATCTGAAACTATTTCGTTAAATTATTTGTGAATGAGATCTCTTTATATTTGTTGATCTATGAATTTTAGCAATGAGCTGGTGATATGTTCTTATTTGAAAATAAATTTTTGAAAAAAGTGACGATGAATGGTTGTACGTTTTTAATTTGCACTATGAATGAATGCAATGGTATAGATTATTCTATGGATTGTGTCATTTTATGGTTTTACTTAGTTAAAGAAATGCTCATTATGAAGTTTATATGTTTGGATTAAAAGAAGTCCGCATTTATGCTTTGTTGTCCTAAGCCCTGTTCTATCTTTTGTTGTTTATTTACACCCCCCCAAAAGCGTTAGATTAGTTTGTATTATTCAGTTTGTACTCTTTACCAGCAGACCCCTTGAACATTACATTTGCATAGGCCACTGAATGACAACAACATAGTTGAGATCCAACTACAAAGACCTTGGAAGATGGGTAGTTTATATTATTTGTCTTTTTTCAGGAGAAGTAGAGTAGCTCAATACTCTATTTTAACGTTGTTGTGTTCCTTCTGACCATCAACATGTGTGAAGTATAGTAGATTCCTCTAAAGAATACATTTTTGTAAGGGCCCTCATGAATCCTTCTTTCACCTCTTCATCATGAGATAGTGGCACTCTCCCAGGTCTCCGTGCATACCATTTGGGATTGTGAGCATAGGCTACCATATGAAGCGGGGTGTTCATAATGTCCCTTTGCATGTCACAATGGGCCTAAGATAATCCTCATAAAATCCCAAAGTAGGGTCCCTGCTATGAATTGCTTGCTTGATCTATCCAAGCATGCTATCAAAGGACTCATAAATCTCTCCAAGGCTAGGAGAGTCAGTATCAACATATCTAATCACTTGCACAATAGGCTGGATGAAGGGGAAAACATATCTGCAAGTGCTAACAAGTTACAAAAATTAAAATCATAAAAAAATGGACATGTTTCACAAGTTAGAAACTTAGAATTAAATTAACATTTTAAGATTAAGAATTAAAAAATAAAATCAATAATGCCAATTTTCTTACCTCATTGTGGACCACTAGTCATCATTAAGGATTTTTTGTTTCACACTTCTTCCCTCTAGTGTGCTTGACTCATGCCATCTACCCCACTCTGTATTGAACACCATTAATTGTAGAGCCTCTTGGACCTCAATCATCCTCTCTAATAAAATGAAGTAGTTGGCATATCTAGTCTCCACGAGCTTGAGGAATTCCTTCCTCAAAAATATCCTAAATAAAGCAAGTGAAGTGTGATAGTTGCAAATCAACATTTGCACATCTCTAGCCTCTAACACCATTTCCTTCACCCAATCTATCTTCTCATTTTCCTTCAAGGTGTTGTTCAATGCATGCACACAACAAAGGGTCCAAAAAATGTGCTTATAAGCACTCTTTACCATCAATCCAACTAATTTACACACATGGGCTGCATTGGTCACTACCTGCACAACGTTAGAGGCTCCAACCTCCTCAATGGAATCTCTCAAAATATGAAATTGGATGGTTGCATCCTTCTTTTTCCCTGAACAATCTATAGCTTGAAGAAAATAAGATCTTGTTGAACTAGTGACAATAATATTGATGAGTGGCCGATGTTTGATATCAGTCCACCCATCCATGATTATGGAGCAACCATCTCTCATCCATGTTAGTCTTATATCCTCCATCAAAATACTCACCTCGGAGTACTCTCTATCAAGAAGGGTTATGCATAGCTTAGTTTCTCTAGGTGGAACATTTGAGGGACCAATAACTATAATATCTTTGTGCATTTGTTTAAAATATGGGGAATGCGAGACATGCAATGGTATGTCATTAGCATAAAAAAACTTAGCAATAAAGGAATCGACCCCATCTCGTACTATAACATTAAACATATCAACAAAATTCACACTTCTCTCCTTTCCCCTAGTAAAACCCTCTCCCACATGAGAAGCAACATCCATTGATCCTGTAGGCATTGCCACATTAGGCTGCAAACTCTCCATTGAAACCCCTTTACCTAATGCCTCCCCCTCCATATACAATCTAGTTGCCTCAATTTTTTCAGCTTGGGTTATTTTTCTACAACCTTTCACCCCTTGACCACCTATCCACAAAAGATGGAAATAAACTCTCGTATAGCTACCCCTATATTGTTTTCCACACAAATGACACTCCCATACTCTACTACCCCCAAATTATTTTTCTTATCTTTATCAACCCATGTTGCAAATTGTAATAGAGGATTTTTGGGGTTAAATGGGCCTTTTGCATAGGTTTTGAGGAGTTAGGATGGACAATCAAATGGGTTTGAACTTGTTGACCCTGCTCCACTCTCACTCTCTAAACACCCCCAATGTTTTCCATACTTATAGGTCTACTTATTTCTTGCATTTGAACTTGAACACCTCACTCTCACTACCACTGCTTCTCATGATTGTTTTTTATGGAAAATTTTGATTTCAAAGAGCTGCAAGTTCAAATTAAAAAAAAAAACCCCACAATTCCCTTCCTATGTGTTGAAAAACTTGAAAAAAGCTTGAAAATTTTAAAAACAAATTGCAAATACAAAAGAAAGATGAAAAACATACCTTTGATATGGTGGAAATGATTCCCTAAGCTCCTCTTCAACATGTTGTTCTCTCCTTTAGCTTGCTGCTCTTCTCTTTCTCTCCACCTCAAAATGAAAATGTAGAAATGAGGTTCTTTTTTTCATTTTGTGGCATATAATAGGTTTAGGTTTAGTTAAAAGGCATGGGGGGGTCCTGGTGGGCCCTCCCATGCCTTTTTTTTTCCTTTAAAAAAGTGTGTTTTTTTAAAAAGACATCTAAATAAGTGTTGGGTTGTAAGGGATAGCTAGCCATACCTAGTGTAGTCGAGGGACGTCCTAGCTATACCGAGTACGACTAGCCATCCCTTAAGTCCCTTGAAGCTTCAAAAACTATTTCAAAAATGTTTCCTATTCTTGGTATCAAAAAGGGATGGGTAGGGGATGTTTCTTGGCCATCCTCATGTCCCCATACCGTATCTGATGTCCCTGTGGAGCATAGTTTTTTATTTGATGGATGTTTGTAATTCCTAGGCTGGTCAACAAATTCCTTGCCTATTTAGAGCCTTGATAGGTGGTGCGTGATTGTTTAAATGGTGATTTTAAGAAGGACTTCCGGATTAGTAATGTGCTTTGAGCACATAATATTACAAGATAAATGTATTTCTAACCCTAAGATGACATAACAAGGTAGTTTAGATGTTTACAAAATACTGCCTATAAATTGCTAATATGATGATTTTAGGCAAGACTTATGGATTAGTAATGTACTCAGGCTATATGACATTATAAGATAAATGTTTTCTAACCCTAAATGGCATGACAAAGTAGCTTAGATACTTCCAAAATAATACCATTAAATACATGGTGGATGCCATGAGTTATGAGATGGGCATGAGCCCAATAATACGTTTATGAATCATGATAATCTAGTTATTGATATCTAAAAAGAAAAATAAAGCAATTTATTTTCTAACTTTTTAGGTTAATGAATTAATTAAAAGCAGTGAACAAATAACTTATGCAGTCATATCAATTGAATCTAGAAACAAGAATTGAATATTTATGGAAATAAATACTATTAATGGTTAAAAAGGATAGAATTGCTTACTTAGCTTTTTGTATAGGATGACAGATATTCTATTGCATCTCATGTTCTGAGATCCAATTCAAACAACTGCAATCAAATTTGTGATTGTTGACAAATTGGAAACTAAGCTTTGCTATGTAGTATCTTTGCACCTATGGCCTTGATCATATTTTTGTAGTTTTTAAACTTATGATTTTCAAAATTCTATTTGCCTCTAATATTCAAAGAAGCACCATTATAATTTGCTATGTTAGGGAAAGGAAGTTGACTAGCTTCCCATGTTCCACCTTTTTCAAGTCCCTAGTTTGATTCAATGATTTGGGACAAGTTGGAAGACATGCCAAACAAAAATATAAATGCCTTATGATTTGCAAATGTTGTAGTTAATGCTATAAATTCTCTTGTGATCAAATGGTGATGCTATGAGAAGATGTATATGAATGTCTACATTGAACTAAGTTTTATATTTTTCATTTAGCACCTTAATTTGGAAATTGGAATATTTCATGTTTGAGTTGAGAGGAAATGAGTAGTTGGAAACAAATTGGCTTGGGCCCATGTTTAAATTTGAAATTTGGAGATTCAAGGTTTAGTGCAACATGTGCAATCCTGAACTACATTTAGGGCTACAATTGTAGTCTTGAATTTATACAAGAAACAACAAAAGGTTTGGGCTTAGGTAATTGGGAATAAGGACACAAACTAAAACAAAGTACAAGTGGATGCCAACATTTCACAAAATTATGCCATTGGGACACAATATCACAAGGATTAGTGTGTCATTGAATAAAAAATGAATGGGGAAAAGTGATAATCCTTACATTTTTCCCTCACTTTGACTTGCATGTGAGCTACTATGAATTACACGTGTCAAAGTGAAGAAGTAGTCAAAATTTAAATAAAAGACTAGAACATATATAAGAGATATTAATATTGAGGATGATTCAAATGTACTCCTTTTAATCACAATTTCATCTTCAAGCTTGCAAACACAAAATTCCATGAGTAACAACATATAATAAAATTTTGATATACGTGTAAACAACAATTTAATGACAACAAAAAAAGTAAAAGGTAGGTGTAGGATTGTAAGCATATCACTTTAACCTAAAGAGAGTGATGTAGGGTTGTGAAGGAGCTACCATACAAAAAGAAAGCAATACATGATTATTAAGGAATCACCATAAGAAAAATTGAGTGATGTAGCATTGTGAAGGATCCATCATAACCAAAAGAGTGATTTATTGTTTTGAAGGACCCATCATGAACAAAAGAGAATGATGTAAGGCTATGAAGGAACCATTGAAACTAAAATAGTGTTATGTAGGGTAGGACCCTTGGAAAACCATTATGATTATAACTATGAAAATGTATTAGCTATATTATATATTATATGCTTCCCTCCATTTGGTTGCATGTAAATGATTAATAGAATTTGAGGAGAGGAGAAAAATATTTATATAAAGATATGATCACCTAAAGTCAACGACCATGGTATAATGTCATAGGTAGCATTTGGTGTTGGCATATGGCTTGGGGAGATTGTTTATGGCTTCTAGTGTTGTCATTGATGGCAATTGAAGTCATTATCTTGGTCCACAAATCAAAATTTATTCATACCGACAGATAAAGTAAAGAATAAAGTATTACCAACAGAAAGCAGGAAGAACATGGTATCTAGGTAATATGTCGATCTGTATGCTTAACCAAATCATCTTTTTGAGTTGTTGATCCCCGAGATAGGTTGTTAAGCATATATGTTATCTCATTGTCAAGATTTGTGATGTTGCATTAATCGGTGTATGAGCTTGGAAATCTAGTAGAATGATTTTCTATTTATTTCCTCATTGTGGCTGACTTAATAAATGTAGCGTGTCTGGATGTATAAGGAGTAGTTGTTTAAATGTTTCTATGTTCAAGAATTTTTTTTTTGAGTCCCAGCTATGGTTTGGTCGACTTGTGTGGGTGTGCATCATAAATTGTTCATGATTTGAGCTGACATGTAGAGAATATTTTGTATTTTGTTTGAAGATGACATATAATGACTGAATTCTTGCTAGCGGATATATATATGCAAGTTCGGGCAATTCATTATGTATGTATGCGTAGGGTATGAATGTGTGTAGAGTAGAGTAGATGTATGTGTGAAATCAGAAGATCAGTCGAGTGAATTTTGCTGGTGTAGAAGAGGATTTGGTGAAAGAGCAGAGCAAAGTGCAGAGTTTGACAAAAGGTCCAGAATTTGATTCATGAGATTCACCAGAACTGAAACCAGGCATTTGCATATGCTATCTTCTCAACTCAATCTTTTATTGTAATCACAAACATTTTGTAAGGCAGTGAGCCTTTCTTATTTTGAGTAGTGAGCTCTAGGCAGTGTGCCTGAATGCATGTGCATTCCCTTTTCTTCATACTTTTAACAGAGTATATAAATTGTGGATTAATCTCCATCATGGTTTTTCCCCTAACAGGGTTTCCACGTAAAAACCTTGGTGTTATGGTGTTTTGATTGTTTCTTTAATGTGCTTGTATGTCTATTTCAGTATAAATGTTGTGAATGGCTTATGATCTGAATTGAAGTTAAAATTTTGTGGAACACTGATTCACCCCCCCTCTTAGTGTTCCTTGAGTCCAACAATTGGTATCAAAGTGGGTTCCTCTATAGAAAGTTTTACAACTTGAGGTGGATCTTGGATTTCAATGAACTTTGGTGGTCTTCAACAACAACTTATGGTGGCACTTGATGATCTTGATCAGTCTAAAGCATAAGTCATGGAATTAAAGGAAAATCTTGTGGATGCTGAAAAATTCATTCAATCATTGAAGGATAAAATCAATGAGTCAAGAGAAAAGAGGAACTACGTGATCAGCTGAAGCAGAAAGAAAATAAAAGCTTGGAAGATGTTCACTTGAATTAGATCCTAAAAGAAATAACTGAAGAATGTGAAAAGCTTTCTAGGGACAATGCTTCTCTAAAGCTTGAGATGGAATCATTGGCGATAAAGCTAACTAAGGAGATTGAAGAAAGAAAAAAGAATGAGGAAAATCTTGCCTAGTCCTTAAAAGAAAAATCTAAAGAATGCAATAGAGTTAACAATGGATTCATTCAGCTAGAGATTGAACTACAACAATCCAGAAATAATGAATAAGAGCTTGAAAGACAAATAATTATTCTCAAAGATGAACTCACTACTACAAATGAATACAAGGAAAAGTTTAGGATCAATTATACTAAGCTTGACGAGCTAACTAAAGGACAAAAGGATGCAAATGATAAGCGAGGTCTTGGATATGAGAAGGAAGAAAGATTTGGATCTGAACTCAAGGATCCCAGACAAAGAAACCAGATGAACAAAGGAAAAAGGTATCTGATAAGACAACCCAATGCTTAGAATTTTAATGGTTATTGCTTTGCTTGTAATAAATTTGGTCATATAGCTTCTCAGTGTAGAAGTAAAATAAATTCAAGCAGTCCATCATTTCCCGGTCAATGTTTTAGTTGTGATTAGTTTGGTCATAAGTCAATTGAATGCAGAAGTATGTTTGTTAGTGTAAGGAATGTT
The DNA here is from genome assembly GCA_007258455.2 of Sequoia sempervirens. Lineage (NCBI taxonomy): Eukaryota > Viridiplantae > Streptophyta > Pinopsida > Cupressales > Cupressaceae > Sequoia > Sequoia sempervirens. The sequence continues at coordinate 9,941 of VDFB02072750.1, forward strand.
AAGTGCTATACCTGTGGAAGATTTGGGCATACTTCTAATCAATGCAAATCAAGGGGAAATCAATGGAATGAATGGTTTAGAGAAAGAAATCCAGTGTGTTACAATTGCAATAGATTTGGTCACATTGCAAGATTCTGTAGGAACAAAAATATGGATAGAAGAGGTCCGGTATACAAAGGAAGAATTTCACAGAAAGATGACAAAGGAAAATGAAAAGTGACTGTGGAAGAGATAAAATATCAGATGAAGAAAACATGGATAAAGAAGAGTGGATTTGATAAGCCCATACTAGAAGTAGCCTCTGGTAATTCCTTTGGAAATTGATCTTAGGCCATTGGCCTAGGGGGAGTTTTTCAAGAAAATCCTTTGTCCCCCTATCAGTAGTTGGTATCAAAATGCAGGAAATTTTTAGTAGTTGTGCCATTAGTCTTCAATTGTTCCCATGATCATTTGTGTAGGAATTCGAGATCTAGAAGGTCCGCAGATGAATTCTTCTCTTGCTGTCTGAGAAAATAGAGTAACCGGAACTCCTAGGGAAAAATATTTAATGCGGCTAAAAGGTTTAGGTGCGCAATTTATAAAAGGATATTTGGAACCCTCATTTATCACCTTGCATTGAAGAAGAATAGCAACAAAATTTTGAAGGAGTCAAGTCAATTTGGCAGTGAATTCATCAGGTATTTCAATTGCTCGTAGAATTTCTAATTTTGTGCTTGGTAGAAAAGCCTTGTTCGGTACGGAAAGTAAAATGAAGCAAATCAAAGGAATCATGAGTTTGGATGAATATAGTAGTAGGAAGATCGCGGATGTAAGAAATATGTTGCTGACCGATGAATTGAAGTGGCTTGAAGGTGAAAAAAATAGAAGTCTGGACATTTGGAATAAATTTTCTTATTTTGACAAGGCGAAAGTTGTTAGGTTTATCTTGAATAGATTGAATGAGGACACTCTCACTCTGGATAAACCCTATCACATTTCAAAAGAGGTGATCAAAAATTTAATTGGATTGTGTAATGTTGGGGATATTCAGAAAAAGAAGTTGATTCAAAACATTGAAGTTGAAACCCTAACCAGAGTAACAGGAGATCAAAGGGCTCTGATAATTTTGACAATCAAAGATTCGATAACAAGGTACATTGTACATGGGATTTCATATAAAATTTTCTTCAAAAACAGGGAAGGCACAACCTCGATAGGTGCAATTTACATTTCTCACAAAATGATAATGGAGGATGAAGACTTCAACCTGTGTAGTTTTCTAAAAGAACAATTGATGGAGAATGTGCAATTAACAAAGGATGTAGATTACCCCTTCAGGTTTGGTAGTTTGATCATATGTATCATGATGTAATTTTTGAATTGCTTGTCTCAGCATGATCATGTGGTATGGAAGGAAAATGAACTGGTTTGTAAGAAATTTTTTGAACATTCTAATACTCTGGAAAATTGTGAGCAAGTTTATGCAAATTTCTTTAGAGAGTTGTTGGGGAAGTTTGGAGAAGTTAGTACTTCCATTCTGGTAAAAACAGTTGAAGTTGGATCCTCTTCTGGTAAAATGGAAAGGAAGTAGAAAAGGGCTCTAGAGTTTGCTGATGGCATTCCTCCGACACACAAGTCTCCAAAATCTGAAGGAAAAGGAAAAGAACATATAATTGTGGATATACCAGATGAAGACTCAGATGAATACACTCCAAGAGATGAACCGAAATTAGTTGAACCGGATGTAATAATAGTAGAAGGAAGCGATGAAGAAGGTGCTTTATTCAAAACAAAGATACTGCAAATTGTTCAGGAGGAAGATGGAATGCAGAAGATTGCTGACATATGGTTAGATGGACCATCATATGAGCAGGACCTGATTGAAAGCACTCTAGGCAGTTATTTTGTGCACAATAACATTGAATTGGAAAGTTTGCAAAATGTACTTCTAGAAGAAATGATTGAATGTATCAGGGAGGCTATGGCCTCTGAGCCTCAGGACAAGAAAGAGGAAGAAATAATTCTACATTTGAAGGAGCAGTTCAGGCTATCCCTTACCAAATTGAAAAGGAAAATGAATGTGTTAAGGTAGTGTATAAACTCAACAAATAACATCTACAATTATTGCCTTCGGTGGCCTCATGTGGTTGGTAAATACAAAGATAAGCTGGAGTAGATTGAAAGTGAGTTGAATAAAATTGGTCAGGATTACAATATGGTTTAGGACCAGGATGGTGTAATCAAGAAAAGGATTCAGGAGTTGCAAACTAAGCATGCAAAGGATCACTTTTCCAAAAAAACTCTTATGGACACTTTCTGGAAAGTGAAGGATCAAACTAAATGCAAATTAGAGTAGCTAATTGAGGTTCTAAGGAAAGGAGAAAAGTTGGAAGAAGCGATTACTATTCCAGAATCCCTCATCCAGATCATCAATAGGATATCATAAAACAATAGTTTGATAATAATTATTGGGATTGTAGTATATGCTTAGAAGAAATTTCTTCCAGAGATGAAACATAAGTATAAAATAATTTTATGATTTGTGTAGCAGTTGTAATTTTTCAAATTTTGATCAATTTTTTTTTTTGCATCAACAAAGGGGGAGAGAGTGCAGTGAAAATTTTAGCAAAAGGAGAGAGAGCAGTAAAGTTTTTTCATTGATGTTAATGGGGAGAGAATGCAGTGAAAAATGCCTTGACATTCTAAGGGGGAGCAGTGTTTTGTTGTGTTTTGAATTTTTGAGTTTTGGTTCCAACACTTTGTCATTTTTCACTGAGTGTTGTCATCAATGCCAAAGGGGGAGATTGTTGGCATATGGCTTGGGGAGATTGTTTATGGATTCTAGTGTTGTTATTGATGGGAATTGAAGTCATTATCCCGGTTCGCAAATCAAAATTTATTCATACCGACAGATAAAGTAAAGAATAAAGTATTACCGATATAAAGCAGGAAGAATAGGGTATCCGGGTAATATGTCGATCTGTATGCTTCACCGGATCATCTTTTTGAGTTGTGGATCCCCGGGATAGGTTGTTAAGCATATATGTTATCTCATTGTCAATATTTGTGATGTTGCATTAATCAGTGTATGAGCTTGGAGATCTGGTAGAATGATTTTATGTTTATTTCCTCATTGTGGCCAACTTAATGAATGTAGCATGTTGTAGATGTATAAGGAGTAGTTGTTTAAATGTTTCTATGTTCAATAATTTTGTTTTGGGTCCTATCTATGGTTTTTCCAACTTGTGTGGGTGCACATCTTAAATTTTTGATAATCTGAGTTGACATGTGGAGAATATTTTGTATTTTGTTTGAAGCCAACATATAACAATTGAATTCTTGCTAGCGGATATATTTATGCAAGTTCGAGAAATTCATTATGTATGTATGTGTAGGGTATGAATGTGTGTAGATCAGACTAGATGTATGTGCAAATATTAGAAGATTAGTCAAGTGGATTTTGTTGGTGTAGAAGAGGATTTGGTGAAAGAGCAGAGTGAAGTGCAGAGTCTAATAGAAGGTCTAAAATTTGATTCATGAGCTTCACCGGAATTGAATCAAGGCATTTTTAGATACTATCTTCTCAGTTCAAACTTTTATTGTAATCATAAATATTTTTTAAGGCAGCGAGCCTTTCTTATTTTGAGCAGTGAGCTCTAGGTAGTGTGCCTGAATGCATGTGCATTCCCTTTTCTTCGTACTTTTAACAAAGTATATATTAATCTCCACTCTGGTTTTTCCCCTAACAGGGTTTCCACGTAAAATCCTTGGTGTTATGGTGTTTTGATTGTTTCTTTAATGTGCTTGCATGTCTATTTCAAATTAAATGCTATAATGGCTTATGATATGAATTGAAGTTAAAATTTTGTGGAACATTGATTCACCCCCCTCTCAGTGTTCCTTGAGTCCAACATTTGGTAACAAGCATAAGATTATATAGCAAGATATAATCATGAACGCATATGTAAGAAGGGGTAACATGACACCTCCCATGCTACCCCAGTGGTGTGGGAAATAATCAAACAATAGTAGCTAGAATGCTAGATAGAAATATGTAAGCATGGTCAAATGTCATGGTATGCAAATATCCAAATGAACACCATCAAAGAAGAAAAGATAAGAGACATAAATAGGATTCACCCCCAACAAGGAAAACATAACATGCATCATAAACAAAAGCAACACATGAGAGTCATACAAGACACAAGATATAATATAGAAGGTGAGATGAGAATGAAAGTATCACATAACAAAGCATGAGCTAAACAATGACATAAGACAATAAAGGACTTGAGAAAAAAGTAATAAGATTAGGTGTTGTACACCTTGTCAATCTATGTAACATTGTAATTATTTAATATTTATAGTTGTAGATACCCTAAATTGTCCTGGCTGGCGAACAACACATTTAACTTTCACCCTTCTTCCCTAAATAATTAAATAATACATTATTATTTAATTATTATCAAATTTTATATTCATCTATTAATTAAGTGATTTAATGATATTTAATTAATTCATCCTCAATCATCATTTATGACTAATTAAATAAATCTCATTTATTTAATAAATGTCCTAATCTAACTTCATTCCTCCTGATTAATTAAATAAACATCAATTATTTAATTATGTCACTAATATATCCTATTCATCTAAATCAATTAAATTGTTATCATGTAATAATTTAATTAAATCACTTTCCCCTTCCTAAACTTGAATAATTAAAAATCAATTATTTGAAATCATTTCAACATAATCAACAAACAAATACACCTTTATTTGTTAAAGTCAAATATGACTTGCATGTTCATCTCAAAAATATTAATTAATTATTTATCCTCACCCCTTTTTTGATTGAGCAAATCATTACCACTAATTTCTCTCTCTAATTGGTTGACTAACTCATCTATTCTTCAATCCCACTAACAACTCAATCTATTCCTCAATCCCACTAACCACTCAACTTGATTTCTCCAAACCCCCCAATTAGTCCAATCTAATCCCACTAATCATTCCAATCTATTTCCTCTCAATGGTTCTTAACCATTGATTGCGATCTTTTACTATGAAATCTCGATCATTCATCTCAAAACATGAAATCTATATAACAACCCTCTTCACTCTCAAAAATGATGAGAGAATCTATAGAGTTTATGCAATGAAGTCATGCTGAATTGACATTCAAATTCTTGAGAGCTTTTACACACATCTTCGATCACCATTAACACGCTTTGAAGCTTTTGCAAACAACAAATGGAGGCTTCATGTTGATTCAAATGCAATCCAATACAACTTCGACATGGTATGGTAAGAATTGTTTGTTTTGTATTCATTTAATTTTTTTAATTGCTTATTTGTTTGGATTCATGTGGCTTTACATTTCACATTTTATGAGTATGGGTTTGGAACTTGATCTTATTTTGAATTGATTTGATTTGATTCATTTGTTGTTTTCCTTATGCTATTATTCCCCCTTACATAAATTGGCACACTCGGTGGGACCTAAGTCCTTATCACTAATCTTTTTGGCAAGTTTTGTGAGTAGTTATAGGTTCTAGAACAGTAATTTATTTTGCAGGAAACACTATTGATAATTGAAACACTAAAGTTCCAAAATTTTCATGCAGTTGTTTTCATAGTTTTATTATAGTTGTACTTTTTTTTACCACTATTGTACTAAACATGCACACTATTGTTATTTTTGCCACTATTGTTATTTTGAACGCTATTGTACTAAGTTTGACTGCTATTGTATTTTTTTTGGTGCGCTATCATAAAATCTATGTGCTACTGTTTACCTCTTTCGTAAAATTTGTGTGCTTTCGTTTTGACCACTATTGTATTTTTTTTGTATTGCAAGTTTCTAACAAAGTGGATTTTGATAAGGCCGCTATTATCTTAAGCAGGTTCGTGATTGTACTTTTCTTGACTGCTATTGTCTAACTTGGTCGCTGTTGTTCTAAAGAAAAAGTATGCTATTTTCCTAAACAAATCCGCTATTGTTATGTTTTTTGACATGATTCAATCTGCAAGTTTTTTTCTATTTTTTTAATTAGCTTAACACTAACAATTGACTGTTTTTTGTGTTTGAGAAGTTTCTAACATTTTTGGTGCAACCCTTGTAGGATTATTACATGTTTTTCATGAGAACAATTAGCACTTTGATTGCAGAGTTGGTGAACGGTCCAAGGCCATTTTAGTTTTAAATCTTTCTTAGTTAAAACATATTTCAATTGGTGCTTTTAAAAATGAACCTACAACTCTCACATTTCAATTAGTGCTCATAAAATTGGACCTACAACTCTCACATTTCAATTGGTGCTTAAAATTGAACAAGGAAAATTTCATATTTCGCTTTGGTGCTTAAAATTGAACAAGACAAATCTCATATTTCGTTTGATGCTTAAAATTGAACAAAGCAAAAATATCATATTTCATTTGGCATTCTTAAAAATGAACAAGCAAATCTCACATTTTATTTTAGTGCTCCTAAAATTGAATGTTTTCATTTTGACGTTGTTAAAACATACATAGTTTCATTTGTTGACACTATTAAGATGAACAATGAAAACATAAATATTCAACTTGGTGCTATAAAATTGAACAAATATTTTTTTGATTTGCAAGTTGATATATCTTGCTTGAAGTCTAAAATGCTTTGAATTTGGTGTACTTAAAAATTGAATTGGTATCTTTACACACTTCAAATTTTGGGCTTAAAAAGAATCTGCTATGAATTGTATACCATGTTCACCGTTCTTGGCAAACCAAGTGTGTATCCTCTCCCCTCGTGTCTTTTGATAATCTTGGGTGACAAAAGCACTTTGGGTTTTACAATCATTTCTTTTCAGCATTACCTTTAGATCGGGCCTGCCTAAGATAAAGTGGAATTTCCCTCAAGCCGCTATATACATGATTTTGACGAAAACCAAGATTTAATTGGTATTAGCTTCGGTTGTGCGGTGCCATTCAAAATAGGGAGTTACCTTTGTGTATAAGTTCCCCTAGTAGGAGTGGTTAAAGTCTTAAGCGGTTTACTATGTGCTCACCGGGTATCAGTCCATTGAGCAGTGACTAAGAGATTTAAAGTAGTTTTACCCACCTTTTTATTGAGATATTCTACTTGGCGACATGGTTTAGTATAAGAGATGCACACTGTACTTCGAAGAACTTTACTCACCATATGAACTCCCTTGAATTGAGACAAAAATCCCTAGCTTATAATAAGCTACTTGTAGCTTTCTAGAGAGAGGTGATTGGGTCATCCTTCCATTGTTGGAGGCCCCTATCTATCCATTCTTGAAAGACTTAAGTGTATACATATCGAAGGGTGTTCGTACCTTACTTCAAAGGAGATTCCAAGTTGTGGGCCTGAAAGTGTCACCATTGGCCAATTTGACCTTAGGGATAATATTTATTGATATCTTTTGATGTTACTACTAGTTTAAACATGGGTTGATTTTGGCCACTTATCATCAAAACATTATGGTCGGTTTTATACACTTTGCAGATTGATGTGCTTTATCACTTGCCAAATCTCAGATAATATTCCCAAAACAATTAGATCAACCAAACATCTCAAACTTGTGAACTTTTCCAACAAAATACTGCTAATTTTTTTTTGGAAAACTGGAAACAAGGCCACTATTGATATTCCTGTCGTTGTCCTAAACTTTTCCATGGTTGTAATTTTCTTGACTATTGTCATCCTAAGATTTTGCGGCTACTATTCTAAAAACAATTTCTTCTATTAAAGTGGTTTCTATTGTCTTCCTTGTTGTACCGGTGAGAAAAATTGAAATAGAGACCACTCTTGATAAACCTACCACAGTTATTCTGATAAACCAACCACCACTATCCTAAATTTTAACTGCTACTATCTTGAAGATTGCTGCTATTGTCTTGTTTTTTGGTGCAAATAAGAATTTATCCAAAACTGGTTAATCACAAAACAAAACATCAACCTAGTTTAAGGCACAAGTCAAACACAACAACTTGGATTATCCTCTTTCTCCCATTTTCTAAGATATTAACATTTGCTTGCAACCTCAAGGCTAGTTCAAGTAGATTATCAACATATCCTCTAGAAAAACATAGCAAAATATCGGTCCAAGTCTTGTACACTATGTCCCAAAATTAGCGTTATCTCAAAACATCCACCCAAACTCACTCATACTTTAGAGTCTTAAGCATCAAAACATATAATCCATAGTGAACCATCAACAAATCTTTAACCAAAAGGTTTTTCACACATCCCCTTTGTACATCATTTTACCACACAAAATCTCAAATTGAAATATCACCCATGGGGATATCAATCTATTACTCAAATCTAGTTCCACTCCATACATCCATGGGGTCATCATATACTACAGATGTCAATGATATATCAACTATGGACTCTCCTAATCAAGGTTTTAGCACATCTTGTCACATGGCAGATTTCAATCAAAATCCTCATCCATATCAAAGTCACTCTTATCAAGGGTTTCAGAATCCCCATCAAGGACAAAATCTAGAACATCAAATTTCCCTAAATACACTTGAGAAAATAGTTGAAACACTTGAAAAAAATAAAAACACAACATATCAACATGTTCAACGTCAAGACATTGAATATCAACAACAAACAAACATCATTCCACAAAAACCTCAAGATCCACAACAACAACACTTCCAATATCATCAAAACATTGATTCATATCAACAACAAAGTCTATTTCCACAACATCAAGTGAATTAACAACATCAATTGTCACAAAATCAAAATCAAATCACCCAATACCAAAATCAAATCCAACAACAATATCAACCCCCAAATCAACAATATCCACATCAAAATCATCAACTACAACATCATCAAAATCACCAATCTCAAAACCAACAAGAAATTCCATCTCAAATACAACAATCATCTCCACCAAAATAGGCCTCACAATCCAACCACACTACTAAACATAAATACACTCCTTTAGGGGATCCAAGCAAGGGGGTGTTAAAAAAGTTGGTCAATTCTAAACTTAACACACTTCCAAAATCAATAGGTAATACAAACCTATCTTCAAAATCATAGGGTACGATGACAACGCTTATTGTGAATATCATAAAGCAAAAGGTAATGATACATCAAATTGTTTTAAACTCAAAAATCTCATCCAAGACCTTATTGATCAAGGAAAAATGGCTATTGAAGACAACATTCAAGGTTCAACTACTAATGATAATAGTGACAATGTCTCAACCTCAAAACTTGACTACAATGATCAAGCTCTATCTACCACTAATCACATTGAAGATGTCTTTACCTCTCCTAGTGAGCAAGAGGACATGCATCAAGACTCTTTCTCAAAGCATGATACCTCTATAATACCGGGGCAACTTTATCTAATGCAAACATCAACATAGAGAGTACCAAGAGTCCTTATGATGAAACTACTACCAACGCTACAAATAGCCATATTATAAATCATCATCCACACATATTTCAACCTTCTAATTGGGACCAACAACAAGAGAAAAAGTTATATTAAAGAAAGGAACAAGTCATTGAAGCAAAAGAATCGGTAAAACAAAATGGACAAATCAAATACAAATGGATTTCAAATAAAAATCAAGAAAATCATCCCTATCAAACTCCATTAGTCAAAGAAACTATGGGGAAAAATAAAAAAGTGAAGTTCATCCATAAAAAATGTTTAGTGATGCAAAAGAAAGCTTCAAGAGTGACCTACAAGGTATATCAAGAAGTTGGTCCCAATCAAATCTCCATATCCACCAACCATTGCTCATCATCCCAAGTTTGGAGAGTCAAAGATTCCAAACTTTCGACCAATACATCTAAATCTCATATCCCTCAACACATTTTTCCATCCATGATATCCAAATCTCGTATTGACCATGTATTGGTAGCAACTCTTTATCACAAGGACTCTAAGGGAAATCTATCATGATGCGCACATCTAGGAAAGGTTAAATCTGGTATCAACAAAGTAGATAAGTGTGTGCAAGTGAATTCTAACCTTAGAAATGAAAAACCACCAAATGAAATGCAAGGAAGAAGACACAAACAATACACTCAATATTAGCCTAGTTTAACCCAAACAAAATGAATTAACACCAATTTTACCTTGTTTGAGTTGTCTTCTTTGGTTGGCCCTTTGATGATGATTTTTTATGCTCCTTCTTTGACAAAATGGCATGAAACTAAGCTCAAAATGATTGTGATGCAATGAGGAATGCAATGGTGGAGATGGGTAATGGATTTGATGCAATATGGGGGCTTCAAAATGGTTGCAACAATAGTGGCTTTGGCTAGGGTGCAAGTGTGCTAGAAATTTCTCTAAGTGTGTGATTGTCAAAACGAAGCAAATTCTCTTGCTTTTAGGGAAAAGTATCCAAAATAATGGAGGGATGAGATTCATCCTAGGGTAGAAGATCAAGGGTTGGGATGTATTGAGACATCACAAGCCATGAGATGAGGACACATGGAGGCTAATGTGGACAAGGGAGGGTGAAGTGGATATGATGTGGCAATGAGGTGAAGGTACTTGTAAGTACCTTGGGGAATGATGAAAAATACAAGTCTTGTCTCATCTACCCAAATCTTCGGAGGATGTGGCAATAGAAGAACTTTAAATTCTTCCAAAATCTCCCTTGATTTTAGAGATTTGACTTTGGGATTGGGGATTTGAATTTTAAATTGGGGTTTTTTTCCTCCAAGGGTGTTGGAAGAATAAAGTGGAATTAAAAATTCCACATAGGATGCATTGGGGGGATAAGTGGAATGGGCGATGGAGATATCTTCTCCAAAAGGAGAAAGCCTTTATGAGGGTTGACCATGGTACCCTTGCCATAATTGGGAAAAGGAAAAGATTAGGTGTTAATTAATCTTTGATTAGGGGTTGTGCAAATGATTATGATGGTTAATGATGGATTAATGGCAAGTTGAAAAATGTGGAGGATGCAACACTAATCATTATTAGTGATGTGGACATCTTGATCACAAATTAATTAGACTAATTTGGATTAGGAGAAGATTATGGAGGATGTTGACATGAAGAGAGAGATGATGAATTAAAAATTGATTTAATTCATTGGGATAAAGTGACAATTAAATAAATTAGAATATTTATTTAAGTTAGAGAAGAAAAGGTAAGGTATTTAATCAATTAATTAGATACCTAGAGGACATTTGAGATAGGATGAAATGTCAACCAAATAATAAATTACTTGATCAATATGGTTTAGGGATACATGATAGAAGAATATAAGAGGGAATTTGATCACATGGTGGTAGTCAAATTCAAGTGTCTATAATAAGAAATATCAGGTGTTACATTCAAGCGCCCGTATCTTAGCAAAAAACTCCTCCAAGTAGGATATCATTGGCACATGATAACAACAACATCTATATCAATAGTAGTAGTGTCTACATCAACACCACTAGGTGGTTCAACATGAACATAAACATTCAAAAAAATAAAAAATAAAATAAAATAAATAATAATAAAATCAAGAAAAGATAAAAGATAAAAATCGTCCTCTAGTGAAAACCACTATGGTGGCACTTTGGAAAAGTACCATGATGAAAACCTAGCAAATAGACATCATGTGTAGAATCGAGCATCTACATGTTCCATTTCAGGTGGAAGCATCTCAACCTATCCATAATATCCAACATTTCATCCATCATTCATCCATCTTATCCATAATAAATCCATGAAACATTCATCCAACCCATTTTTATCCTAATCCAACTTATCTTGATCTTGACAAAGGTTTGGTGTACACTTCACATTTGCTTATGGTAAAAATATTCACATGGGTGACTATCATTAATCCTACCCTATCTAGCATTATTTGATCCATGAGGCATTTTCCAAAGGGGTATACACTATCCAAACATGTTATACTATCATAAGATAATCCTTGCATTTTTTACATTGCTAGACATTGGGGGCAAGTACTTACATCTTGCTTCAAAATAATTCTTGATCTATGTCTTCTAGCTCATGTTGTGATCTTGGCATTGTCCAAACAAACAAACAAAAAATCATATCAGTTGCATCCTGTTGACGCTTCAATGTGGTATCATAACATTCAACAATCTTGTTCCTAGCCTGGCTACAAATCTTGATCAATCATTATCCGATCAATCAACCATCATCTTGGGATGTATCTTTCCCAATCCTCGTGTGTTCCTATCATGAAAAAACTATCTTTGCATTATTGTGTATCCTCAATAATGTTATCCTTAATGAAAATTACTTAATTAAATCAATCAATTTTAGCCAGTCTATCAACAAGATCTCAAAAGACTATTGATATCCTTTTATACTGATATCTCTTTATCATATATCCATATGATCAACATAAAAATCCAAAAATAGTTGAAAAACCATCAAAATCCAAAATCGTAAAAAATCAAAAACATTGAAGGTCGTCTCTGGACGAGTTGCAATCAAGTCACAAAATAAGCAAACTACGAGCCTCTATGTGTTTATGTAGGAAAGGTCATCATTGATGATTCCCCCGAGACCCTAGGTTAGTCCCCCAAAACAAAAACATTCAAATATCTTATCAAAATCCAAAAATTTAGAAAAAACATCAAAAAAAACCTCAAAAGCACAAAAACATTAAAAAACAAAAAAATCTCAAAAAACCTATCCTCGTTATCACCTATTCACAATAAAATCTCCTTCCATAATAAACAATCATGTCACCCTCACCCTTTAAAAAATCAAACATCGAAATTCAAAACTTCCAAGCAAAGAGTCAAAACAATTAGATCATCATCAGACTAAAACAAATGCTAAAGTATTAACTGCCCTACCTTTTGAAAATCATCATCAACATCTTGGCATATGTCTTAATGGATAAATCATTCCTACAATAGACATCATCGAGGGATTATCCTGAAACATAAAAAAAGCTATGGCAAGTGATACAACAACATTGTTTATCTTTTTATGATCTTATCTTTTTGATTTATCTTTTTGTCACATTCCCAAAATCTCTCGAGGATGTCCATAAGTATTTTGAGAGGAAGGAATGGGGCATTGATCATTGATTTGTATTTGTTAGATATTTTTGTGATACTACCACGATGAATAATTACTTTGTTCTGTGTGTGGAATTCATTTCGGGGCAATTTGTGTAGCAGTTGCATGTTAGGTACTCCATACCTCTTTGTGTAACTGGTCTGAAATTTTTTGAAACGTCTCACCCATACACTCTAACTGGGTTTACGTATGTCTGATATGAGCAAAAATACTCCTTGTTTGCAGAGTCAAAGTACACACAATGGATACAATACCACTTTGGTCATCAATACCCTTGTGCATTGTGTCTATTTGGTACATCAATAAGGACTGCTAAAACTATGAAGTCTCTATGAAAGCAAAAAAAAATCATTAATGAATAACAACATCAATTTTCTTCTAAATCTTACTAACATTTTTTTAGTTAACATTTTTTTGTCAGTCCTTGCACTTAAAACACATCACATCATCTTGTCAAGAAATTTGGCTCATTATCTAAAATTTTCACCAAATTTCTCGAGGGGGAAGCTACAAGACAACTCCTAAGCAGGAATTTTTGAATTTTCTTTGACACAACGCTCAAATTTGCATTTCATCAAAGAGGGGAAAAATTTAGATACCCTAAATTGTCTTGACTGGTGAACAACACTATTTAACTTTCACCCTTCTTCCCTAAATAATTAAATAATACATTATTATTTAATTATTATCAAATTTTATATTCATCTATTAATTAGGTAATTTAACATTATTTAATTAATTCGTCCTCAATCATCATTTTTGACTAATTAAATAAATCTCATTTATTTAATAAATATCTTGATCTAACTTCATTCCTCATGATTAATTAAATAAACATCAATTATTTAATTGTCACTAATATACCCTATTCATCTAAATCAATTAAATTATTATCGTGTAATAATTTAATTAAATCACTTTCCCCTCCCTAAACTTGAATAATTAAATCAATTATTCAAAATCATTCAACACAATCAACAAACAAATACACCTTTATTTGTTAAATTCAAACATGACTTGCATGTTCATCTCCAAAATATTAATTAATTATCCTCACCCCTTTTGTGATTGAGCAAATCATTACCACTAATTTCTCACTCTAATCGATTGACTAACTCATCTATTCTTCAATCCCACTAACAACTCAATCTATTCCTCAATCCCACTAACCACTCAACCTGATTTCTCTAATCCACCAATCAGTCCAATCTAATCCCACTAATCATTCTAATATATTTCCTCTCAACGTTTCTTAACCATTGATTGTGATCTTTTACTATGAAATCCTGATCGTTCATCTCAAAACATGAAATCTATATAACAACCCTCTTCATTCTCAAAAATGATGGGGGAATCTATAGAGTTTATGAAACGAAGTCATGATGAATTGACATTCGAATTCTTGAGAGCTTTTATACACATCTTCGATCACCATTAACACACTTTGAATCTTTTTCAAACAAAAAATGGAGGCTTCGTGTTGATTCAAACACTATCCAACATCAATACAAATACAACTTCGACATGGTATGGTAAGACTTGTTTGTTTTGGATTCATTTAAGTTTCTTAGTAGCTTATTTGTTTGGATTCATAGCTTTACATTTCACATTTCATGAGTATGGGTTTGGAACTTGATCTTATTTTGAATTGATTTGATTCAATTCATTTTTTGTTTTCCTTATGATATTATTCCCCCCTTACAGTAGTGTGTTGTAATATTTGGGCCTTTATGGAAAACAATGTCACTTGGGAGGAATCTTGGGATTCCTTTGATGACAAAGTGCACCACTTGTAATTTTCACTATGATGTGTGTAAGAGACCATCCATGTCATGTAAGATGTGTAAGAAAATCTACGAGTTTAAGAGTATGTAAGAACATGTAAGATTCATAAGAAAATCTATCTACGAGAGTAAGAGTATGTAAGAACATGTAAGAGGATGTTTACATAGTGGACTAGGTGGGACATATTTGATTAGCTAATAATAATTGTGTAAGAGGGTTGTAAGTGTAATAAGTGGTCCAATATGGAGTTCTTCATAGTTATATATGATTTCCTTGGTCATATGAGTCAAAAATGTGTAAGAGTGCTTGCTTTTTGTGTTTGGAGGTCTCACACATGGAGGGGCACATGGGTTGAACTTGAACAAGTTACATGAGATTTGGGACATGGTTTTGGAAAATCATATGTGGTTTCTAAGATCTCTTTGGTTTATATATTGAAGGCTTGGGATGGAGAATATATGGTGGATTTCAAAGAGAAGTTATGTTCTTAACTTGATTTGAGACATAGATTTTAAGAACTTATGTATCTCTTATTAAGAGTTGGAATCAATATTGGATGAATCTTAATCCACAAGGAGATCATCCTCATTCTATTCATGAATATTAACGTGCCCATATCTAATTTGTGAATCTTGTAGTAGTTTCTCTTATCATTGTGTAACACAATACTCAACAAATAAGCTAAAAAGGCACCAGTTTGTTTTCCATAGCCACTATTTTTTTTAAGGCACACTTACTAATGTAGTTATGGATGGATGATTTAATGAAAAAATATCTATTCATGTAGCCTAATACACATATTTACTTACACAATAGAAGATTAAGCACAATCACAAAAATTAATTTTATAAAATTGTATCTTTATTCATTTAGAAATGATTACATCAAGCTTCAAGGCTTTACAATATATCCTCACAACCTTGCAATAATAATACAATAGACAACTTCAACATATCTCATCGCTAATTATTAACTTCACAAGTACCCCATTTACAACTCACATATAAAATTTGGACCTCTTTTAATATGAGTATTATTGCTAGTCTTTTATCCTTAAGTTTGGTGTCTTGCCTTGCTTCTCAATTTGCACTCTTACAATCCTATGTCTAGTGCTACCCAAATGAGTCTAAGCACCTAGTTTACGTGAACAATTCTTAGATGAAACCCATTACACGTTTCAAGGAATGAAGCCTCTTATAACATGATCCAAATGCATATAAGAATGACCCTATGATGCGTTTACAATTTACAACCACTTTACATCATCCCAAGGTATAAGAAAACATTAAATTATTTAGCACCCAAAAATAGGTCTAAGGATCAACATGGCCCCACTTGATGAAATATGTACACTCACACCTAAAACATAGTTCTATTTAAATCCTTCTTGACTACAAGTCAATAAAATGACTCCAATGTTCACAAATAAAATATTTAAATATCGTACCACCTTCAAAATGTGAATTAGGAACTATAAATGCTTACCATGTTACATCAAGACCTCTAGAAGATGAAATTCTCCATAAACACCACCACAAAAGTTTAAGACTCTGTAATGCCCTGTCTAAATAACCTAAGAATGTTGCAATAGTGTATAAAGGTGTAATATTTTTTTAAATTTTTTTTAATTATTAAGTTAATTAGTTGCATACATTCATTAGGTTAAGCGACGTTACACTACTTTGAGTTTTCCAAAAGTGACTTAAGTATTTCGCATTGCACATAGTAAATATTAACATAAAGATAAAATTGCATAACATTGTTTTCCATTCAAGATAATAAAAGTACAAACATGTTTCATACATTGCATTTGATAGGATATTACAATACTCATTCATCTGATGAGGTAGTTCAATAATGATTACAATTTACAAGTGTTCACCTCACAACATTGAGGGATGTTTTTACAATACAAATTTTACAATATACAATGTTGAAATATGCATAAGTATCCAAACACGAGTTTTCCATCCATGAAGCTCTCGATGCCATGATCAAACTGGGGACCCAATGGAGTAAGGTGCACGTTCCACCCAATCATGTGGTACCCGTAGGTCCACCCCCCGTGCTAGGAGATAGTAATAAGGTTACCTAGACCTAATCTACTAACCCTAGACACTAGTACACAACAAACTATAGGTTACATTGCTTCCAGATTCTTGACAATTGAATTTACTAAAAATACAAGGTTAACTGTTATTCTAGGTGGAGTGTCATCACAACGTTGCAAAGGTTACCCTGGTGTTTCTTCCTAGGTTCCGGCCCCCAATCCTTGGGTTACCCTGGTAACCTCTTACGAAACCTAGCCCCTATTGCATACTGTTGTGGAATCAAATGTCTTTTGAAGAAACAAGACACCGATTCCATTCCAGGCCTTCTCATCTTATACTCATGACTATAGTAGCTCAAGAGTCATAAGCGAGGCATGTACATCTTGTTAAGTGTTTTTAATCTAACTACTGTGTTCTTTAGTTTTCACTGACTTACAAACTATTTGTAAGTTACCCTGACACCACTTTGTGTGTCGGCCCTTACAAATAGCCACTCCCCTAAACATAACAAGGGTTTCTAAGTTTTCATGACTAGGGTTTACCAAGTGCAAAAATTACATCTCACAATAACAAATAACTCATAACAATATCAAACTCCATGTTTAACTCTTGCACAACCCAAGTCAATTTAAGAAATACTTTTGAAACAATAATACACCCTTTCTACACATTTTATTCTGGAAGACTTGAACAATTATAACTTTCCCATTTTGCCCAGAAAAACACAATATAGCAAATCAAGGAAAATAAATATCTATAGTTCGGATATACTAAATCCATTCCGGCAATATTTAGAAGTATAAAATTTATCTTTCAAAGTAAAATTTAACTTCTATTCTTTTCTAATTTACAAAACTAAAATATACCCAATTTAATATCATATACTAAAATAAAATCTTTATAAACTTTTAAAATCATCCGGTTAATTTGAACACCAATATCTATTTCAAAACATTTAATAAATTGCCTTTAAACATCACAATCATAAAATCAAAATATTTATGTTTCTAATTTCCTATAGAAACAAATTAATATAACATATTATATATTAATATCCAAATTATAAATATATATATAATCATATATACACATATACATATACATATATATATATATATATATAATTATTATATATATATTATAATTAAAACATTTTAAATAATATCCGAATTTTTATACATAATATTCATTGAAACCAATTCGCAATATTCACATTTTTTAAAAATAAAATATTAATGCCTTAACAAATCACGGCCCAGCCGCAGCCTATACAGTAGGGGAGGTCGCAGCCCTAACCAGGGCTGCGCCCAGCAGTCGCGGGCTACTATGCGCAGCCTTGGTGGCTGCGCCCACCACTAAGGAAAATGGGGAGGGTTTCAGCCCTCCCCAATATTACTGTTTAATTTTTTTTAATTTTTATTTTTTTAATTTCTTTAAAAATAAACCCTCTGCGGATTTCGCCGTTCGGCGAATTTCAAATTCCATTTTTTTTTAATAACCATGCGCCTGTACGACGATTTTAGAAAATATGAATTTCAAAATTAAATTTCATGAATATATATATATAAATATATATATATATATATATATATATATATTAATATATATATATTTATGTTTATATATATATATAAATAATCATCAAGATATAGTAATTACAGATAATTTGTTTTCTGGTAAAAATTTTCCACAGAAAATAAAAGAAATAATATTCACATTCTATATAATCCATTCAAAAATAATAGTTCATCAACAGGAAGAAAAATAACAAAACCCCCATTCTTTACCAGATTTAACAAATAATAAACAGATAAATCTTTCATAAATCTTTCCTACAGTTTAAATAAGATTTTACAAAACTCCCGAGAAGATCACAGGAAATACAAAATAAAATTTTCCTCAAACTTTCTTTTCAAAAAGATACAAATTTAAAATAAATAACAAGAAAAATACCTGATTTCCAAAGCTTACTGGTGAAGAAAATTTTTGTTGCCTCTGTTGCCTGAAGCGCACAATATTCCCAAAATCTTTTCCAACCAACACAAGAGATCCTCCCACCAAGGGATCTTCCACAAATATACAACCCCAGAGGAAATAACAAATCCTCTTAGAAAATAAATTTTTACACAGCAAGAATTTTTGCAAAGCTTTGATAATTTCCCGTGAGGAAATTGAACAACCTCCCTGTTTTTTTCCCGAGATCCAAAATATCCTCCGTAACCAATTTTTCCCAAACCATAATCATTTAACACACTGGCACACATGTCGAGAAGTGGTTATGAAAATATCTTCTCCACTTCACGGCAATCTTGCCAATTCAAATTTGCATGCTAATAATTTATTTTATTTTAAATTTAAAAATCAATTTTCAATTCACATGCATTTTTTTTTAATTTAATTTTCTAATTTTCAATTGCAATATAATTTACACACTTAATAATTTAATTTAATTAATTTATTTATTTAATTAAATCAGTTTAATCTTTTAAGATCAACCATTTAACCAAATAAGCTAATTAATGAATTAAATTATCAAGCAAGTAATTTCTACCACATTTAAACATTCATTTAAATACCAATAATTAAAGCACAATAAACTAACATTAAAATTAACCAATATTTAATTTTCAACAATTTATTCAAACAGAAAATGATGATACAAACCTATGACTCTGAACTAAAACAGACAAAGTACTAAGACCAGGGTTAAAGACTAGACTAGGGTAAACCAAACTACTATCTCCCGATCAACGTTTCCGTTGAGTCTTGACACGCTCAGACCTGAGTACCCAAGTGGAGTCGATGTCATGTACCTACAAATTCCTGCAACCAAGCAAATAACAAGCATACAAATATATATATATATATATATATATATATATATATATATATATATATATATATATATATATATATAAAGCATTAAACAGACACACCATGCGGAGAAAATCACAGATATCGCAGGGCACTCGCAAGCGAGTGATACGATTCCGTTCTCCACACCAATACACTTCACATCAAACTGACGAAATAAATAGCTGTTAGTCCATCATAAACATGTTCATAGCAATAATCATCTTAAAGTAAACATCTACATTATCTCAAAGCATAACAAGAATCAAATATCGCAATATAATGTATCATCATGTCATAGAATAAATCCACTATCACTCAAAACTAGCGATCAAAATATCCAACAAAGCATCATAGGTCCAACAGTGTGAAAACACAACATTAGAAACATAAGCATAAACGGAGGGGTACTACATCCTCCCCCCCTAGGATCAGGCTTGCTCCTGAAAGCCTGCGAACAGATAGGGATAAAGTTCCCTCATACGTGTCGCATCCTCCCAGGTAGCTGAAGCCTCATAGCTAGGATCCCATTGGACCCTCACCTGATCAACGTCTCGACCCCTGAGACCGAGCGTCCGGTGCTGTAGAATGGCCACGGGCTCCAAAGCCAGCTGCCCGTCCTCTACCTGTAACGCATTCCAATCAAGTACATGAGATATGTCGGGATGATATGGTCTAAGAACTGATACATGAAAAACATCATGAATACGAGACAAACTGGGTGGTAAGGCAAGTCGATACGCCACGGGACCAATTCTCTCTAAAATCTCGAATGGTCCTACAAAACGAGGCACAAGCTTAGAGCCTTTTCCATAACGGATTGGACTCTTTCGCGGTCGCACTCGAAGAAATACTCTATCACCAATAGCGAACTGTCGATCGATCCTATGCGCATCGGCATATTTCTTTTGTCTATCCTGAGCTGCTATCAAATGCTCTCTAATATGGTCAACCTGTTGCTCCATATCACGAAGCATCTCAGGTCCAAGTAATACTCTATCCTCAAGTCGATCCCAACTCAAAGGAGTTCGACAAGGACGACCGTATAATGCCTGAAATGGTGGCATACCTATGGAACTCTGATATCCGTTATTGTAAGCGAATTCTACTAAATATAGATAATCCTCCCAACGTGATTGTTGGTCCATTACGTACATCCTAAGCATATCCTCTAATATTTGGTTAACTCTTTCAGTTTGTCCATCGTTTGAGGATGATATGCTGAACTAAAGTTCAACTGTGTACCTAGAGCATGTTGTAATGAAGTCCATAAGGCTGAAGTAAATACAGGATCTCTATCCGATATAATCCTATGAGGAATCCCATGTAATCTAACGATGTCCTCCATGAATATCCTAGCTACGGATGAAGCATTGTATGATGATCGTACAGGTGAAAAGTGAGCTACTTTAGTCAATCGGTCAACAGTTACCATAATGGCATCATGTCGACGTGATGACGTAGGTAACCCTACAATAAAGTCAACGGATATAATATCCCATTTCCATTCAGGAATGAGATGTGGCTGCAATAATCCATCAGGATGTTGATGTTCAGCTTTGACTCGCTGACATTCAAGACATCTCGATACATAATCAACAATATCACGTTTCATACCAGGCCAGAAATACAATTGCCGAAGATCAGCATGCATTTTCTTGACACCTGGATGAGCTGAATACGGAGCTCGATGAGCTTCAGTCATGATTAATGTACGAAGAATCTTAACATGTGGCACATAAATACGACCTAAATGTCGTAATATACCATCCGATTCTAGGACATAACCTGCAAATCGACCTTCTAAAGGTCGACCCGATTCAATCTCCGACCTCACTTCCTGATATAATCTATCAGTAGGAAGTGCAGCTACTATTTGACCTCTCAAATCCACTTCAAGAGTAGTAGCAGAGATCTCATGTCGATGTCGGCTAAGAGCATCAGCCACTACGTTCTCTTTGCCTTGAACATATTTTACTTCAAAATCGTACTCACACAAGAACTCCATCCACCGTCTTTGCCTAGCATTCAAGTTAGGTTGCGTAAAAATGTATTGCAAACTACGGTGATCAGTATGAAGTTCGAAGCGATGACCTAATAAGAAATGACTCCATCGAACTAAAGCATGTACTACCGCAGCTAGTTCAAGGTCATGAGTAGGATAGTTTAATTCGTGGTCCTTGAGTTTGCGAGACTCATAAGCAACCACATGCCCATCTTGCATCAAAACTACTCCCAAACCCTCTAAGGATGCATCCGCACATACTACGAAATCCTTAGTAGGATCAGGAACAATGAGTATAGGTGCATTAGTCAACTTTTCTTTAAGAGTTTGAAAAGCCAACTGACACTGTTTTGTCCAAACAAACTTCCTCCCTTTTCTCTGAAGAGAAGTAATAGGATGACCGATTCTAGAAAATCCCTCTACAAAACGCCTATAATAGCTAGCTAGACCCATAAAACTACGAACTTCACCTACATTAGTAGGTGCGGGCCAATTCACAATAGCTTGGATCTTTGAAGGATCCACAGCAATACCTTTACCAGATATCACATGTCCAAGGTATTTTATTTCAGGTTGAAAGAAGTCACACTTCTTCAGGTTCGCATACAATTGATTTTCCCTTAAACATTGCAATACCTGTCTCAAGTGTTCTTCACGTTCCTTCATGTTTCTCGAATAGACTAAAATATCATCGAGAAATACCAGGACAAAGCGATCAAGGTATGTACGGAAAACACCATTCATTAAACTCATGAATACTGATGGTGCGTTCGTTAACCCAAATGGTACTACTATGAATTCGTAGTGCCCATAACGAGTTCGGAAAGAAGTTTTATGAATGTTTGCTTCAGCTATACGCAATTGATGGTAACCGGATTTCAAATCGATTTTAGAGAACACATTAGCTCCCTTAATTTGATAAAAAAGATCATCGATTCTAGGCAAAGGATAACGATTCTTAATTGTAACCTTGTTCAATTGACGATAGTTAATGCATAGCCTAAGAGATCCATCCTTCTTCTTTACGAAGATGACAGGTGCTCCCCAAGGAGAAACACTTGGACGAATGAATCCCTTTTCTAATAGTTCCTCAAATTGAATACGAAGTTCCTCTAACTCCTGATTCATCATTCTATAAGGAGCTCTAGATATAGGTTCAGCTCCAAGGACTAGATCAACTCTAAAGTCAATATCCCTCTTCGGTGGCATTCCAGGAATGTCATCGGGAAACCCATCCGCGAATTCCCTAAGAATAGGATGATCATCAAGAGATACCTCTCGACTCTCACCCTCTTCCAAATTAGTAACTGTTGTTGCAAACAGTTGACATCCCTGACGAAGACATCTCTTTAATTGCATAGCAGATATCATCCGCAAAGAGATAGGTCTATGAATACCTACGATTTCCACTTTCGCACCTAAATCATTAATGCAACTAACTGTCTTAAGTCGACAGTCAATTACAGCATGATAAGATGCTAACCAATCCATGCCTAGTACTATGTCGTACGATCCTAAGGGTGTAACATATAAATCTACTAAGGTAGTTAACGTACCAATTTTAAGTTCACAATTATGTACTAAGTTTTCTACTGCTACTTTCACCCCTGAGGCGAATTCAACTTGCCACTTACCACCTTGCTTTACTGCCACAAGACCACAACGGTCTACAATGGTTGGTGAAATAAAGGAGTCAGTGGCTCTAGAGTCAAAAAGTATAGAAACACTAACACCATGTAACTTACCTGAAGTTTCAACCACCGTGTTCTGGTGATTGGCTTGGTGGTCATTAACCACAACATATACTGTATGTGCTCGTCCTGCATCTCCCACCGTAGGCTCTGATACTGTAGGTCGAGGCCCATATCCAGTAGAACCTCTCATCGGACACTACCTAGCTATGTGTCCATGCTGCCCACATGAATAACAACCTGTGCCTTTGCCGAATCCTCTGCCACCCGAAGGTGCATTGGACTGCTGAAAACTACCCCTACTGACGGTAGACTGAGCACTCTGCGCAGGCTGATCCTACCTATTGCGCTTGTTGTGCCACCAGTTACGACCCTTTCCTGTTTGAGGACTATTTTGTTGTTGTGGTTGAGGGTTATTGTTCTTTTGAGGTGTTCTTTGTTGTTGTTGCTGCCCACCCTTTGTGGGTGTCTGTTGGTTCTTGGAAGAACCACCTGTTTGTGCCTGTCCACCCCGTGGACTAAAACCTGCTGCAGGAGCACTCCCAATCTGCACTCCTTTATGCCCACCTAATGCCATAATAAGGTTCTCCTCTACAATGCGAGCCTTCTCCACCGTGACTTCCATAGTCTTTGGCTCAAAGACTCGGACACCACCACTGATACGGGCGTTTAAACCCCTAATAAAATGTTGTACTAGCGTAGGCTTATCATCGCCAATACCAGCATACTGCTTGAGTTCATAGAACCTACGTTCATATTGCTCTACAGAAAGAGCTAACTAACGTAGATCATGGAACTCGTCAGCCCTACACTGCCTCCAATGTTCTGAAAGGAACTGTGCTCTGAACCTCTCAAAAAACATCTCCCAAGACACAGAACCAATATCCAAATGGAGCTTCTGCTCCTTTAGGCGCCACCAAGTAGAGGCGAATCCTCTCAGGTGCATAATAGCGCATCTGGCACGGGTATTGCTACCGTAAGGGTGCATGGCAAAGCATCTACCCAAATCTAGTAGCCAGGTCTCAGCCTCTAACCCACCTCCTGAACCATCAAAGGTAGGAGGGCGTGCCCTCAGTAAATCCCTCATATGACCAACAATAATAGAATCCTGATGTGTTGTGTCCTCTACTCTCCTAGGAGATCTATATCTCTCTCTGACAACCTCCTGCTCATCTACCTTTATAGGTCCAAGACGAGCAAGGACCTCCTCTAGTAATGGACGTATCTGAGAACCCTCTATTGCTGACTGTTCGGGATTCTGTCCCTCATTTCTCTGGCCCATTTGTTCTGCCTGATCACTGTGATGAGGGCTAGGAGGGGGAGTAACCTGAGGGATTGGCCCTCGGCCTCCACCTCGACCTCTACCACGACCTCTTCCTCCTCGCCTAGGCATGTTCCTACACATAACAATAACGAGTCTTAGATACTATTCAACCAAGGCTAACAGTTGCGACACTACATACTAGGTCAACCTAATGGGCTCGTGATTACCCAGAGCGTCCAGTGTTTGTAACCTTGGCTCTGATACCAATCTGTAAAGCCCCGTCTAAATAACCTAAGAATGTTGTAATAGTGTATAAAGGTGTACTATTTTTAAAAAAATAAATTAATTATTAAGTTAATTAGTTGCATACATTCATTAGGTTAAGCGACGTTACACTACTTTGAGTTTTCCAAAAGTGACTTAAGTATTTCGCATTGCACATAGTAAATATTAACATAAAGATAAAATTGCATAACATTGTTTTCCATTCAAGATAATAAAAGTACAAACATGTTTCATACATTGCATTTGATAGGATATTACAATACTCATTCATCTGATGAGGTAGTTCAATAATGATTGCAATTTACAAGTGTTCACCTCACAACATTGAGGGATGTTTTTACAATACAAATTTTACAATATACAATGTTGAAATATGCATAAGTATCCAAACACGAGTTCTCCATCCATGAAGCTCTCGATGCCATGATCAATCTGGGGACCCAACGGAGTAAGGTGCACGTTCCACCCAACCATGTGGTACCCGTAGGTCCACCCCCCGTGCTAGGAGATAGTAATAAGGTTACCTAGACCTAATCTACTAACCCTAGACACTAGTACACAACAAACTATAGGTTACATTGCTTCCAGATTCTTGACAATTGAATTTACTAAAAATACAAGGTTAACTGTTATTCTAGGTGGAGTGTCATCACAACGTTGCAAAGGTTACCCTGGTGTTTCTTCCTAGGTTCCGGCCCCCAATCCTTGGGTTACCCTGGTAACCTCTTACGAAACCCTGGCCCCTATTGCATACTGTTGTGGAATCGAATGTCTTTTGAAGAAACAAGACACCGATTTTCCATTCCAGGCCTTCTCATCTTATACTCATGACTGTAGTAGCTCAAGAGTCATAAGCGAGGCATGTACATCTTGTTAAGTGTTTTTAATCTAACTACTGTGTTCTTTAGTTTTCACTGACTTACAAACTATTTGTAAGTTACCCTGACACCACTTTGTGTGTCGGCCCTTACAAATAGCCACTCCCCTAAACATAACAAGGGTTTCTAAGTTTTCATGACTAGGGTTTACCAAGTGCAAAAATTACATCTCACAATAACAAATAACTCATAACAGTATCAAACTCCATGTTTAACTCTTGCACAACCCAAGTCAATTTAAGAAATACTTTTGAAACAATAATACACCCTTTCTACACAATTTATTCTGGAAGACTTGAACAATTATAACTTTCCCATTTTGCCCAGAAAAACACAATATAGCAAATCAAGGAAAATAAATATCTATAGTTCGGATATACTAAATCCATTCCGGCAATATTTAGAAGTATAAAATTTATCTTTCAAAGTAAAATTTAACTTCTATTATTTTCTAATTTACAAAACTAAAATATACCCAATTTAATATCATATACTAAAATAAAATATTTATAAACTTTTAAAATCATCCGGTTAATTTGAACACCAATATCTATTTCAAAACATTTAATAAATTGCCTTTAAACATCACAATCATAAAATCAAAATATTTATGTTTCTAATTTCCTATAGAAACAAATTAATATAACATATTATATATTAATATCCAAATTATAAATATATATATAATCATATATACACATATACATATACATATATATATATATATATATAATTATTATATATATATTATAATTAAAACATTTTAAATAATATCCGAATTTTTATACATAATATTCATTGAAACCAATTCGCAATATTCACATTTTTTAAAAATAAAATATTAATGCCTTAACAAATCACGGCCCAGCCGCAGCCTATACAGTAGGGGAGGTCGCAGCCCTAACCAGGGCTGCGCCCAGCAGTCGCGGGCTACTATGCGCAGCCTTGGTGGCTGCGCCCACCACTAAGGAAAATGGGGAGGGTTTCAGCCCTCCCCAATATTACTGTTTAATTTTTTTTAATTTTTATTTTTTTAATTTCTTTAAAAATAAACCCTCTGCGGATTTCGCCGTTCGGCGAATTTCAAATTCCATTTTTTTTTAATAACCATGCGCCTGTACGACGATTTTAGAAAATATGAATTTCAAAATTAAATTTCATGAATATATATATATAAATATATATATATATATATATATATATATATTAATATATATATATTTATGTTTATATATATATATAAATAATCATCAAGATATAGTAATTACAGATAATTTGTTTTCTGGTAAAAATTTTCCACAGAAAATAAAAGAAATAATATTCACATTCTATATAATCCATTCAAAAATAATAGTTCATCAACAGGAAGAAAAATAACAAAACCCCCATTCTTTACCAGATTTAACAAATAATAAACAGATAAATCTTTCATAAATCTTTCCTACAGTTTAAATAAGATTTTACAAAACTCCCGAGAAGATCACAGGAAATACAAAATAAAATTTTCCTCAAACTTTCTTTTCAAAAAGATACAAATTTAAAATAAATAACAAGAAAAATACCTGATTTCCAAAGCTTACTGGTGAAGAAAATTTTTGTTGCCTCTGTTGCCTGAAGCGCACAATATTCCCAAAATCTTTTCCAACCAACACAAGAGATCCTCCCACCAAGGGATCTTCCACAAATATACAACCCCAGAGGAAATAACAAATCCTCTTAGAAAATAAATTTTTACACAGCAAGAATTTTTGCAAAGCTTTGATAATTTCCCGTGAGGAAATTGAACAACCTCCCTGTTTTTTTCCCGAGATCCAAAATATCCTCCGTAACCAATTTTTCCCAAACCATAATCATTTAACACACTGGCACACATGTCGAGAAGTGGTTATGAAAATATCTTCTCCACTTCACGACAATCTTGCCAATTCAAATTTGCATGCTAATAATTTATTTTATTTTAAATTTAAAAATCAATTTTCAATTCACATGCATTTTTTTTTAATTTAATATTCTAATTTTCAATTGCAATATAATTTACACACTTAATAATTTAATTTAATTAATTAATTAATTTAATTAAATTAGTTTAATCTTTTAAGATCAACCATTTAACCAAATAAGCTAATTAATGAATTAAATTATCAAGCAAGTAATTTCTACCACATTTAAACATTCATTTAAATACCAATAATTAAAGCACAATAAACTAACATTAAAATTAACCAATATTTAATTTTCAACAATTTATTCAAACAGAAAATGACGATACAAACCTATGACTCTGAACTAAAACAGATAAAGTACTAAGACCAGGGTTAAAGACTAGACTAGGGTAAACCAAACTACTATCTCCTGATCAACATTTCCGTTGAGTCTTGACACGCTCAGACCTGAGTACCCAGGTGGAGTCGATGTCATGTACCTGCAAATTCCTGCAACCAAGCAAATAACAAGCATACAAATAAATATATATATATATATATATATAAAGCATTAAACAGACACACCGTGCGGAGAAAATCACATATATCGCAGGGCACTCGCAAGCGAGTGATACGATTCCGTTCTCCACACCAATACACTTCACAACAAACTGACGAAATAAATAGCTGTTAGTCCATCATAAACATGTTCATAGCAATAATCATCTGAAAGTAAACATCTACATTATCTCAAAGCATAACAGGAATCAAATATCGCAATATAATGTATCATCATGTCACAGAATAAATCCACTATCGCTCAAAACTAGCGATCAAAATATCCAACAAAGCATCATAGGTCCAACAGTGTGAAAACACAACAGCAGAAACATAAGCATAAACGGAGGGGTACTACAGACTCACTCAACCTCCAACTTTGAATGACAATAAAAAATTGACTAAAACACTTTATGTTACCACTTATGCATTATAAAGCTTACTAAGAACTCCTATGAAAATTGCCAAGAAAAAATCCAAAAAATACTTTAAAAATCTATCAAATTGTACATAATCATTAAGAAAAGAAGATTATATCTTTTTGGGGAATGCAAGATTTATCAACCCATAAGATTCTCCTACATCAAATGCCCCATGTAAGAGATTTGTGAACTTAGTGCTTTCAAATAAGGGTTGAATAAATAAACAAGTTTTGAGGCTAATAACTTAACTTTAGGGTGCCCTCGACACATAAATAAGACTTTGAAAACAACTCTTCATTCTCCTTTTCACCCCTTCCAACTCTAAAACCAATAATTGAAACAAACATCTTTCACTAATTATTCATTCTCTTATACTCATCTTCATTACAAAGTATCCCTTTCAACTATAACTTTACTCTCATATATGCCTTTTTCTATCTTCATTTTGATCACCTATTCTCCTCAAATATCCTTCCATGCATTCTTCCATTTCATCTTCTTATGACATATTATCATGAATTACATTGTTGTTACTCTTTTATAGTGACATATTTTAACTCCTCTCCCTCTTTTGCAATACTCCCCCTTAGCTTTTATCAATATACTCTTTGCAATACCTTCTAGCGATTCCTTTGACCTCCATTCTATTGTTTGTTAAAGAATATCTTTATTCTCTATAGCATTTTCATAACTTTGACCTTATAATGTACTATTCCAATCACTTTAATCTCATTTATTCTTATCTCCCTTTAGCAACAAATTTAATCTTTGATTGAACACCAACCTCCAATACTACTTATATTCAATCAAGTTTACATATACATTTCATAATCACTTGAAAATAAAATATCTGTCTTTGATCTAATTTCCAACTTTCTTTCATGCTCTTAATTTTCATAGTAAACATTTCTCTATTTTTCTTTATTTATACTTTTTGTTGCATCACTTCATATTTTCCTGATGTTCATTGCTACTAATTAAATATATTTATTCATTTAATTAAAGGAGATGACATTAGGATTTTAATTAAATAAGATTGATTTATTTAATTAAAGAAAGAACATGAGGATTTTAATTAAATAAGATTTATTTATTTAATTAAAGGAAGAACATGAGGATTTTAATTAAATATGATTTATTTATTTAATTAAAGGAAGAACATTAGGATGAAATAACTGATAAAGTTCATTATCTACTTTTAGGAGGAAATTAATTAAATAAAGCTTATTCAATTAATTGGTTAGTGAAGAAACGATCAAGAATTGGTGTTAGTTAATCAAAATCAAGTGCATGATATCGATCAAGATATTTCAAGTGTCTACATTTTTCCCCTCTTTGAAGCAATGTACTTGCTATATTGGTTCAAACAATAACACCGCTGAGATCAAAATTCAAAAAAATTATGGTACCTCGAAAGCTGGTATGAGAAGCTGCTCTACAAGGAATTCTTGCTTAGGGACATTGCATGGGATATCCAGTAGTGATCTGATTGTTGCCATAACATTTGTTGCTTTGTTGTTTTCCCTGGGTATTTTCTCAAACATGATGTTGATGAAGAATTCTTTGAGGCTTTCCACAAGTTTCTTGTATGGGGTCAATTTTTCATCCTTCCTTTGGTATCCATCATTGACCTAGTTGATGATAAGTTGTGAGTCTCCATAGACCTTGAGTACCATGATCTGCCATTGTACTACTATTTGGAGTTCTATGACAAGAGCCTCATACTCTGAAATGTTGTTTGTGCAAGGAAAAGACAACTTATATGACTTGGGTATGCAATCTCTTTGTGGTGTAATGAAGAAGACTCCAGCTCTTGACCCTTGTTGTGTGTAGGAGCCATCAAAATATGCTTTCCAGTGATCTTCCGCACTTAGGTTAAATATTGACTCATCGGGAAATTTTGATACCAGTGGGTTCTCTGAATATATTGGTGCTTCTCCTAGCTGATCTACAATTACTTTTCCCTTAATGGCCTTTCATTTTACCTACTCAATGTCGTGTTCTATAAAGATCATCACCCATTTAGTTGTTTTCCCTATGAGCATTGCTTTAGAAAGTAGACACTTGAGAGGATCTATCTTGGCAATGAGTTTTATCTAATGTGCCAACATATAGTGTCTGAATTTTTGTGTGGTGAACACTACTGCTATGCAAGCCTTCTCAATGGATGTATAATTTAGCTCATGCCCTACCATGGTTCTACTGATGTAGTACATAGCTCTCTCTTTCCTATTTTCATCATGTTGTGCTAAGAGAGCGCCAAGGGCTGCTATTGTTGATATATACAAGATCAATGGCTTGTTCAAAATTGGTGGCATAAGAATTGGTGGTGTGAGAAAGTATTCCTTGATTTTATTGAATGCCTGATCACATTTCTTGTCCCATTTGTATGCTACCCCCTTTTGGAGTAGATGAGAATATGGGATATCCTTTTTTGCTAACTGTGCTATAAACCGATTAATGGATTGGAGTCTTCCTTGAAAACCCCTTAATTGCTTCAATGTTCTTGGTACTTCCATCTCAAGAATTGCTTTGACTTTGGAAAGGTGTATCTCGATTCCTCTCATAGATACAATGTACCATATGAGCTTGCCAGATTATACCCCGAAGACACACTTCTTTGGATTGAGTCTGACCTTGTATTCTTCTAGCTTGTGAAAGATGGAGCTTAATGCTACTATGTGCTCCCGATGCTTCTTTGATTTGGCCAATATTTCATCCACATAGTCTTCCATAGTTTTGTGAATCATTTCATGGAAGATTAGTGTCATAGCTCTCTGATAAGTAGCTCCTAAATTTTTCAACCCAAATGGAATCATGTTCCAGCAGTAAGTTCCCCATGGGTAGGTGAAAGTTGTCTTGTGTTGGTCATCCTTAGCTATCATGATTTGATTGTACCCTAAGCATTTTTCCATTAGTGATAGCATTTCATGCCCCACAGTCAGATCCACAATCATGTCAATATTGGGAAGAGGGAAGTCATCTTTAGGACATGCTTTATTTAGGTCCCCAAATTCAATGCAGATGCGGATGCCCCCAATGGGCTTATAGACTGGTACAAGATTTGAAACCCATTTTGGATAATCAATTGGTTGTATGAACCCAACATCAAGGAGATTTTGTAATTCAAGTTTGACCAATAATGCTATTTGTGGATACATCTTTCTCAACTTTTTTCTCATTGGTTTTACTTTTGGATAGATGGCTAGGTGGTGAACCACAACTTTTGGATCAAGACCAGGCATGTCAGTGTAGGTCCATGAAAATTTTACCTTTCTTTCCCTTAGAAAAGCCACTAGGAGTTCCCGTTCTTTTGTCAAGAGTGATTCTGCATAGAATGTGATATGCGGTGTTTCCTTGGTTCCTAGGTTGACTAGATTGCACTTCTTTGCCAAGACTGTTGACTTTTCTTGATGAATAGCACAAAGGGGAAGATTGAATCCCTAATCCTCTGAATCCTTAGAGAGGTTTTCACCATTGGATACGTCCTTTGTTTTTACTATTTTTGGGTCAAAAAGTGCCTGTGTGGTTTTCACTCAAAGACCTAGATATTATTCTTAAATTTTCACTTTTGCGACTGAGGGATTCAATCGTTTCCCCATAATATGCATGTGTGTCCAACTCAATGTCGAACCCACCTTTGTGATCTTCACATGGTAGAGTATCCCGCAATCCTATGAATTCTGAGAGAGCCTCATTGTTTTTGAATGTGTCTAAAATTAGTGGTCCTCATTGGTCAAAATTGATGAGTTGGGGGTGGACAAGTTTTAGCTCATTGGTCTGGCTACTTGGTTCAAAAGATAGGGTGTTAATCATGCAAAGGGAGGAATACTCGAATAGCATGATTAGGTTAGTTATGGGGTCCTCGTCACATACAATGGTTATGTCAAAGGTAAAGTTATCTAAAGTTAAACCTATGGATATCAATAACTGAAGAGGAGCTTTGAATTTTCTAACTGGGGCACCTTTACCAAGTATGGTTATTTTCAGAGGGGTACATCCAAGGCCAAGATTCTTTATTTTCTTCTTAGGAATGATGGGTTCTAGTAGGCCGTTATCATTTTGTCCAAGCTTTTCATTTTTGTTATAGCCCCATCCTTGCATTAACTGCAATCCTTTGTTGTTCTTGTCCATGGGAAGATCAGGTACGAGCCTTTCATCTTGATACAATAAGCTTGATATATCCCTTTCATCTACCACTTACTGACTTAGGTCCCCCCACCTTTTGAATCTAGAGGGATTTTCTTTGAAGGTTTGAACTGATGTGTTAATCAGTTGGGGTTTCCCATGAGACTGAGGAGATTAAGGTAACTCTCCTATTAAAAAGGAACTATTTTTCATTTTGTAGTCTCCACACCCATTATCTTGGATAATTACTTTGATATCAGATATGTCTAGAATGGAGGGTGTATTTGTCTCAGAAGTGGAGGCAAGGGTAGATGGGTCTATATATGGAGACATGGGTCCTTCATCATTCCTTGGTACTTGGGGGATTTTGTAGTACTTGGCTTCCAGGTTCTTCCAATAATAAAAGGGTTTAGGATCTCCATGGAATGTGACCTCTTGATTTTGATAAGAAAACTTGACACATTGATGGAAGGTGGATGTGATCGCTTGCATTCCATGGATCCATG
>VDFB02072751.1:0-10575 GCA_007258455.2 Sequoia sempervirens
TATCACAATATCCAAACAGGGGTGAAAGATCTGCAATCCTTTAACTTGCATAATCTTGATCCAAACTCCACCAAACTTGAAATACAAGTACCTGTTATGCTTCTTAACAAGGTGAAAGCAACACTTGACCAAGAAACAACTGTAAACCTTGAAAAATTTAGACTTGGGTACTTGATAAAGGACCAAAAAAGGGAAAACTATAACCACAAGCACACCCTAAACAACAAGCCCAAACATATTTTCTCAAATCAATTATCAATAACAAATGATGAAAAGCAAAAAGTAGACCACAAGGTTAAAACAAACACAAAATTTTAGGGTGCCAACACAACCAATTAAAGGGGGCATATATTGTACTAACATTCTTATGTTGGACTTTCAAGTAGGGAAATGTGTTACACAAACAAGATGCTATAGAGACTCATTATAGTAACCAAATGGAGCACTATCAAATTTCCTATTTCTTAGATGGTTGACGAGTTCCTATTTTGTACTTAATTTTTACTTATGAGATATAAGCTACTCATTGTACACTTTTTCTCTATTTCATAGGCTCACATAAAGAGCACATATTGAAGGATACACTTACATGGTGACACTTTGTAGGTTCCATTAGTTTGCATGGACTTCCTTTCATATTCTTTGATGTCTAGATATTTACTTTTCATTGACCTCCTTTTGTACTCTTTGATGTCTAAATATTTACTTTACATACATTTTTGTGAGAACTACATGCTTTGAGATGCATGATCATTTAGGATTCAAATGCACCTAAAAGTGGGGGGAATATGTAATAGTGACATTTGTATACCTATGTCATTTCCCATTTTATTTTGTGTCTATTTTGAGAAAATGTCTTGATACAAATGATGCAATCTTGTACAAAGTTGGTGTCGTTCCCCTAGCCTTTTATTCATCCAAACACATACACATACCCATACACTTAGCCCACACATTTATCACACTTATTCATAAAGCTAACCTAATATATAACCATTGGTCATCTAGGTCTAACCATTTTCCCACCCAAGGCTATTTTTGTAGTTGTCAAATTGACTCCATGGTCATGGACATGACCCTTTCCTCTCTAAAATTCAAATTCAAGTTTTGGCCAACCAAGAACACATTTTAAAGGCATTCAATTTATTCATTCTAATAACATCCATAATCCACAAGTCCTCTCTTATTCTAAAGTATTTAAAGAACAATTAATAATAACGAGTTTTGATTTGGTGCTTTAAAAGGAATAAGAAATTTGCATGCATCATTCTAGAGCTTTGCCTACTATTTTTTAATTTCATACATGTTTCTAGGGGTTGACCCAAGAGAACACATCTTCTAATATAGCAACCACCCTTCTAAGATATTTTTAAATATTGCTACCCTTATATGTCAAAAATAAGTAGAGTAGGTGAAAATCATCTAGGTAAAATCATGGAGCAAAATTTCACATTATGTAGAGTTAAGTTTAGATTCATAAGAAGAATCTATGACAACATACTTTTTATTTTTGATGAATAGATGTCAGCATTATCATTTAATGATAGCAAACTTGACCTTTGAGATAGCACATATGAAATACAAATTCTAATTCACTAACAAAAAATCAACTTTTTATATGTATAAATGTCAATCTGATTCCAAAATATTTATCATTTATACACATTTTTGGTTCTAAAAAAAAGATTTTCCTTTTTACAAAAATATCAAATGTATTATTTTATTTTTTTATGCGGTAGGGGTGTCCCCACGACTCAGCCCAGCAACCCAACAACCCATACCTTGGGTATTTGGGTCAAGGTGGGGGAAACTAGCCCCCTGCGGGTGGACGCTATAGCCAGCATACAGGCCCACCGGTCAACTGCGAGAGTGGAGGGTTGAACCCGAGACCTATAGAGAGCAAACCTACGACCCAATGCCAACTCCGTATTGATTCTTAAAAAAAATGATTTTACTTTTACAAATATATCAAACGTATTATTAATTAACATTATTTCGCTAACGCGTATCCCGGTATATAATAAAAGCCCGCCACTAATCACATTCCTTTCTGTTTGAATGGACGGGACCGAGACTTTTTAACGCCATTTATTACGATCTTAGAATACCGAGTCTTGTGTATGGGGGATGAGCTACGATGACATTTTTTAGGTAATTGAATTTCAGAAGGGAAACGGCGGGAGATGAGAAGTAGCAATGAAGTTCAAGGGTTTTCTAACAGACAATGGAGTTTATCTACTAGAACGAAGTAATTCTAATATTCTACTCTTCTCGTGCTTCGCTATTCAGATTCTTTTTCACAGCTTTTCTTAAAACCCCACATTAATACACTTTTTGGGTATTGAGATATATCAGAATTTGTCCCTGCATTGGAGAAAATTGGGAAGAGCTGCCATCTGTACCTGACAAAGGACCATGTAATTTTTTTGCACAATGTTCTCAATGCGGATGGTGTACAGGCTATTGCTCAATTCAAAAAGGTCTGTGAAATGTTTTTTCCTTTTTATTATTTGATTTAAAATTTTAGTTTTTGAGTGTCTTAATGTAATAGTTCCCTGTTTTAAGTCGTTTGTATATGACTCGTTGTGATTTCTATTATTCATATAATCCGTAGAAGCAACAAAAAGATAAAGAAGGCACTACCGAGATAATTAACAAAGGAAACATACCTACTTTCATTATGTTAGTTGTTTCTAACTACATTCATATTGGGTATTAGTTCGAGCTCATATGGAGGGGGATGAATCCATCATATTGGGGATTGCAACTATTTGTTAGGCGTTTCAACATTTAACTTCTCGATCAATTTTTTTTTTTAATGCTATGCTTAATATTATTTTGGTGATTTTGAGTTGCCGACTTGGGGGTTTGATTGCTAATCCGAGCTTATTAAGTTATCCGAGTTCAAAGCTTGGCTGGAGAAATTGTTTCTAACAGGGCATATACATCCGTCACTCAGGTTAGGCGTTTCTGATGACTAGTGAATTATGCCTTCCTTACAGCAGTCGGAATCACCTTTGCTCTATGACAGTAAAAACCCAATTGTTTTGTTAAATGTGATATGAGCTTATTTCATAATGAAAGAAGAGATACCTTAATTGCTATGCTCCCCCAAATTTCAGGGACGGGGATGACAGGGGACGGTGGGACGTGTTTCCGGTAGGAGGTACTTTTGGGCCATTTTTAAGGGGACGACAGAGGATGCCTTTAAAAAAAAATAGGGAAATTTTTAAAAATATAGAGAACTTTAAAATATTCATATCATAACATTGATAAAGAATTCATCATAGACATTGGAGATTAATACATAACATTAGACTTGAATTGAGATTTCCCAAGAAAATTGACAAACAAATTAACAAAATTCAAATGCTTTCATTATCAATGTGCATACATATTATATAAGAATTATAACAAAATGCCCAAAGGCTCCAAGTTTCAACTATAAAATGACAAAAACATAGAAAATATATCGCTGTCCCTAATCAGCAGATGCTCATGCAACTGGTAGGTCTATATCAAAATCAGACTTCGAGTCTGAGTCACTGCCACTATAAGGGGTTGCCTCAGGCAATGGAACCACATCCAATCCCTCCTGTGTCTCCTCCTCATCGATCTGTATAGCATCTTTAGGATCAATATCCCAACGTAAGGCTAGAGTTTGACGATACTTAGGAGTTTGTCGATCTTGTAGCTGCAAAGCATTGTGTACAACCACCACCTTCTTCGATCGTCTAGAGGTAAGGTTGTTCCTCTTGATTGATTGGATGAAGCTATATGCAGACCAACTCCTCTTTGCAGTAGAGGAATTGACGACTTATGAAAGAAGGCGAATGACAAGTACTCTCAACCCTAGTGCATCCTTGCCATACCATGCCCTGTATTTGAGAGCATAGGCTGCCATGTGAAGCAGGGTGTTCATAGTGTTCCACCTTCACGTCACAATGGGCCTAAGATGTTTCTCATTAAATCCCAAAGTAGGGTCCCTGCTATGAATTGCTTGCTTGATCTAGACAAGCATGCTATCAAAGGTCTCATAAATCTCTCCAAAGCTAGGAGAATTAGTATCAACATATCTTATTACTTGCACAATAGGCTTAATGAAGGAGCAAACATATTTGCAAGTGCAAACAAGTTACAAAAATTAAAATCTTCAAAAAGAATGGAAAGATTTTACAAGGTAAAATTAAAAAGCATTAATAAATTTAAAATTATTAAATTAACATTTTAAAAATTAAATAATAAAATCAGCAACTTAAAATTTTCTTACCTCATTGTGGACCATCAATCATCATCAAGGATTTTTTAGCTTCTTCTTCTTCTTCTTCTGTTGTGCTTGCCTCTTGCCATCTACCCCATTTTGCATTGACCACCATTAATTGTAAAGCCTCCTAGACCTCAATCATCCTCTTTAACAAAATGAAGTAGCTAGCATATCTAGTGTCCACGGGCATGAGGAATTCCTTCCTCGAAAATGTCTTGAACAAAGCAAGCGAAGTGTGATGGTTGTAAATGAACATTTGCATATCTCTAGCCTTTGACACCATTGCTTTCACCCAATCTATCTTCCCAATGTCCTTCAAGGTATTGTTCAATGCATGAACACAACATGGGATCCAAAAAATGTGCTTATAAGAACCTTCTACCATCAATCCAGCTAACTTACACACATAGGCTGAATCGGTCACTACCTATACAACATTAGAGGATCCAACCTTTTCATGGCATCTCTCAAAATATG
This sequence comes from Sequoia sempervirens, assembly GCA_007258455.2. Classification (NCBI taxonomy): domain Eukaryota; kingdom Viridiplantae; phylum Streptophyta; class Pinopsida; order Cupressales; family Cupressaceae; genus Sequoia; species Sequoia sempervirens. The sequence continues at coordinate 4,742 of VDFB02072751.1, forward strand.
AAATTGGAAGTTTCCATCCGTTTGCATCCTTCCTTTTCCCCGAACAATCAATAGCTCATAGAAAATAAGAACCAGTTGTACATGTAACAATAATATTGATGAGTGGCTGATGTTTGATATCGGTCCCCATCCATGATAATAAGCAACATCCCTTATCCATGTTTGTTTCATATCCTCCATCAACACACTCACCTTGGAATATTCTCTATCAAAGAGGGTGGTGCACAACTTGGGTTCTCCAAGTGGAACATATGAAGGACCTGTAGCTATTACATCTTTGAACATTTGTTTAAAATATGGTGAACGTGCCACATGAAAAGGTATGGCATGAGCATAAAAAAACTTAGCAATAGAGGAATCAGCCACATCTCATAATTGTGTGTTAAACATATCAACAACACTAGATTTCTTGTTTCCTCTAATAGAAGTAGAACCCTCTCCCCCATGAAATCCAACATCCACGGACTCTGTAGGCAACGACACACTAGGTTGTAAACTCTCCATTGAAGTTCCTTGCTTTCTTGCCTCCCCCTCCATATGCAATCTAGTTGCCTCAATCTTCTCAATTGAAGTTATTTTTTCACAACCTTTCACCCCTTTACCACCTATCCACAAAAGATGAAAATAGACTCTAGTATAGCTGCCTTTATAATTTTTTGTCACACAAATGACAAAGCCATTCTCTACTCCCCCCTGATTTATTTTTTCTTACCCTTATCATCTCATGTTGCAAATTGTAATAGAGGTTTTGTGGGGTTAAATGGGCCTTTTACATATAATTTGAGGACTTCGGAAGGACATTCAAATGAGTTTGAAGTTGGTGAATCTGCTACACTCCCACTCCTTGAAGAACCCCCAGTGGCTGCCATACTTCTATGAGTTCTACTTCTAGGTCTACTTCTTTGACTTTCGTGCATTTGAACCTCAACCTCCTCACTATCATCACTACCACTCTCACTGCTGCTGCTCATGATTTTTTTTGTTAAGAATTGAAAAGAGGGTTGCAATTTTCAAATAAAAGAAAAAATAAACTCACAATGCCCTTTGTTAGTTTTGAGATCAGAAATGCAAGCAATCAAAAAATGCAACACATAAGACAATGAACACGATGTTTACCCTGGGAAAACCCTCCTACTAGAGGGAGAAAAACCCAGCAAATAATCTCTTATATATCAGATAAGAAAATGCAAAATATTGCTTACAAATGAGGCCTTACACAAGGTTGAGTCTCAAACAAAGAATGGAGACTCTCCTCCTTAAAATGGATCTGCTGCTAAGACTGCTTGAACTGCTAAGAGTGGCGAACACTTGCTGCTAATAATGGCAAATTTCTGCTGCTCATAAAATGTGAACACTTGGTGCTAATAATGGCAAATTTCTACTGCTCATAATATACAAATACCTGCTGCTAATAATGGCGAATGAATGAGATGAACTTGATGTCCAAATGAGAAGTCACCTTCGTTATATACCAAGATAGGAGAGCTCTTCACTCGGTCGGCTCCCTTAGAAGATAAAAAATAAAAAAATATTAATTCAAACATGATTGCCGACTAGCCTTTAACTAAGGGAAAATAGCTCCCGAAGCTATAAAACACTAACACTCCCTCTTAGCTAGTTAGGTATTTTCCAGATATCCTCGTCATGGAGTCTCTCAACATGACGCTCATAATGGCTACACCCACATCTCAATCTCAGAGATGTACAAGAGTTCATCACAGAGTCTCTCAACGTGATGTCGTCATCGAGTCTCTCAACATGACGTCCACAATGGCTGCTCCCATGTGGAAAGAAACATGTGTACAAGTGTTCATCACGGAGTCTCTCAACATGACATCCACAATGGCTACTCCCATGTGTGGAAAACACTAGTACAAGGGTCCATCATGGAGTCTCTCAACGTGATGTCGTCATGGAGTCTCTCAACATGACGTCTCATCTCAGTCTCAAAGATGAACAAGGGCTCGCACCTCATATTTCTCCGTCTTAGAGAAATATACACTACGAGGGCTTTCACCTCATATTTCTCTGTCTCAGAGAAATATACACTACAAGGGTTTTCACCTCATATTTCTCCGTCTCAGAGAAATATACATTACAACAAGTCTTCATGATGATGTGACTCCCTCTGAAGCTCCAAGTACTGGCATCAACCTCCTGACCTCCTCGTCCAAGGTTGCCTCTGTTGGTTTGTCAGACTCCCTCTGAATGTTATTTCCTCCTCTTCAAAGAAACTGGTCGACTTTAGAATAAGAAACCTTCTAAATCGACTTTAGAACTTGGCTCCTTTTGAGATGTCCCTATGTCAATTTCCGCAGTAGAAACAAGTTGTGTAGACCTTAATTTGCAATCTCGAGCAAAGTGACCATACTTGTCACACCTGAAACATTGAATGTGAGAGAGATCCTTCTTCTTCTTTGGTTCTGGGGCAGAATCTGATCCTCTATCTCTATTCCTCTTTCTTCCTTTGCCTCTTTTTCTAGAAGTATGTGTAGCAAGAACTTGATTTTCTACATCATGATAGGTTCGCCCAATTCCTCTTGCTGCCAACTTGTATTCTTCTTGAATACAATCAGCTTGAAGACGATCAAACTTGGGCAACTTAGATCTCCCACTGATGCTTTGAATAAAGGGTTCCCAAGATTGGGGAAGACCATTTAGTGCCAACATAACAAGATTTCTGTCTGCAATTATATCCCCTATAACGCTCAACTGATCTCTCAAATCAGCAATCTTCATAAAGAATGAGATGACTGAATCTTCTTTATCCATTTTTACATGGTGAAGCTGTTGTCTCAAAGCAAGGGCTGTGCTGGTATTGTTGATCTCATACAATCCTTTTAGAGTATCAAACATTTCTTTAGCTAACTTCAACTTGGAGATGATTGGTACTAGGCATAGTACCGAGACTCGCCCGGAAGCGCCCGGACGCGGCGAGTCCCGCGCCGAGCGGCCTTGGCCGCGTCCCATTGTGTAGTGTGACATGGCAGCATGAGCTTGAACTATATTGTGGACTACTTGAGACCTTGGCCGAGTCCAGAACTCTAGAGGCAGCCCATGTGGCAGCAGCCAAGGGCAAAACAATAAAACTCTAAATTTTTTAAGCTGTTTTTTAATTATATATCTTCTATTGCATGGCCTAAAAGGGCACTCATTTTCATTCATTTAGCAAAATAGGAGAAGAAGAGAGTTGTGAAGAAATAGGAGGAGAAGGGCAACTGACAACTTGTTGTTGGAGGAGTTTCTATTGCATTCCAAGCTAAATCTAAGAGGTAAGTTCGATTTTAATTGATTTTTTTTGTGTTTTTTAACAAATATTTCATTGTAATTTGTAAAATTCACTATAGTTTTGAGTTTGCATATTTTTTTTACAAACCCTACTTGCAACTTAAATAATTTTAGAAACCCTATTTTGTGCAGCCACATTCATTTGCAAATCATACCATATTATTATTTTCACAATGTCTCATACCCCAGTCAGAAAAGACCATGCTTGGAAACATGCTGAAATCTTTCCCGGAATGAAAAAAGGAGATGCCAAATGTTTCTATTGCAAAACAATATATCATGGAGGCATAAATCGATTAAAATATCATCTTGCACGCATACCCGCCCATGATGCAGTGGGTTGCTCTGTAGCACCTCCTGAGGTTGTTCGTGAAGTACAGGTGCAATTAGAAACTTTTGAAATGCAAAAAGAATTGAAAAAGAAACAGAAGCAGGAGTTGTTGAGTGTTCGAGTTGGACAAGGACTTGGTGCTGTTGGAGATGCTTCTTCCATGCCTCCATACCGTCTTAGTGCTAGTGCTTCTGGTAGTGCTTCTGTTTCTGCATCAGCAATGCCTATGCGTACTCCTAGTGCTGGTGGCGCTGCTACTGCTAGTGGTAGTGGCAGTGTTAGCATTGGCCCTAGAGTTCTTAAATCTAGGGTGGACTCATATTTTGTACCACGCACTACCCCTGGTTCCCAACCGTCACTTGAGAGCATGGGTTGGAACAAGGACGCACATGATGCAGCCAAAAAGGCAATTGCAGACTTTTGGTACTACTGCACCATTCCCTTCCATGTAGCCAGGTAATTCTTTTTCGTTTAATTGTTTTAAAATTTATATTTAAATTTTAGAATCTAGATGTAGCTCATTATCTCATTATCGAATTCAAATTTTACAATACTTATGTAACTTATCAATTTATTTATGACATGTTATAGGTCACCTTTCTGGCAAAACACAGTTGATGCGATAACCATATGTGGGGCGGGGTTCAAAGCCCCTAGTGAAGATGAATTAAAGGGCCCACTTTTGACTCAAAAGGTGGCAGATGTGAAAGCACAATTACAGGAGCAACGCAAGCAGTGGAGCATGATTGGTTGCACCATCATGACTGATGGTTGGACTGATAGGAGAAATAGGACGTTGCTTAATTTCCTAGTTTCCTCCGGAGGTAATTGTTCTTCCTTCAATGCATTGGAATTTGAATTTTATTTAGTGAATCACATAATTTAATATGGCTGATTTATGTTTTTTAATTTATTGAATAATTGGTTTTTTTTTTTTTTCAGGTGACACCGTCTTCATTAAGTCCATTGATGCTTCTGGCCAATTCAAAAATGCCACATACCTATGTGAGGCCATAGAGGACGTGATAGCTGATGTGGGGGAAGAAAATGTAGTGCAAGTGGTGACAGACAATGCAGCAAATTATGTTGCTGCTGGTAAATTATTGATGGAGAGGCACCCTACTATTTTTTGGACTCCATGTGCCGCCCATTGCATTGACCTCATGTTGGAGGATCTTGGGAAGCTCCCATGGATCAAAACATGTGTGGAAGCAGCAAAAAACGTTTGCAAATTTGTATACAACCACACATGGGTGCTTAACCTTATGAGGCAATACACGGGGTTGAGGGAGTTGTCTCGTCCTGGCATCACCAGGTTTGCAACAAATTTTATCGCGATGCAATCCTTGATTCGGTCAAGGGCAGCTTTGAGGCGCATGTTTACTAGTGAGGAGTGGTCTTCCTCATCCTTCTCTACAAGCACTGCAGGGATTGTTGTGGCTGATTGCATTTTTGATGAGCAAGGTTTTTGGACACCAATGGATGAGATTGTGAAGGTAAAATTTAATTCTTTATTATGTTCTAATTTTTAATCATATCTTACTTTTATTTGTTTATTTTCATTCACACTTATTTGTGCAACATGTTTGCACTTTGCAGTTTATTGAGCCCTTGCTAGTTCTCCTACGAGTTGCAGATGGGGAGAAGCCTGCAATGGGCTACATATATGAGGGCATGGATAGGGCCAAAGAGGCCATTAGATCAGTTTATGGTGGAGTTGAGGAGAAGTATCGTCCCATTTGGGATATCATTGATAGGAGATGGCAAAACCAACTTCATAGGCCCATCCATGCAGCCGCATGTGTCCTGAATCCGGCCTTCCAATTCCACCGTGATCTCCGTGTAGATAGAGAAATTCTTAATGGGCTCTACACGACGATAGAGCGGATGTTGCCCGCTATTACTACACAGATAGTGCGGGAGATAGATGCCTTCACTAAGGCACAAGGAGACTTCTTTGCGTCAAATGTCTGCGAAGATAATGGAGACTGGCACAATTACTGGGTAAAAGAAATATATTTAAGGGCATAATTTTCATCTTTTTATATTATAATTTATTATTAAATGTTGAACTTGAACTTGAACTTGAAACTTGAAATGAGATTGATTTTGTTTCTTTTTCTCATCTCAGATAGATGATGGGAGATGTTTGGTTCTGACACACCGAACCTGCAAAATATTACCATTCGTATATTGAGCCAGCCATGCAATTCAT
>VDFB02072752.1:0-23782 GCA_007258455.2 Sequoia sempervirens
CTTTTTGGAAAAGAAAGCGGAAAAAGATTTATTGATTTTAATTAGTGATTTATTATTTTTATGAGGAAAATTATTCACACACAAGTTTTGCTCTGTGTTTTGAGATCTAAAAAAGAAAAATAAAAAAAGATAGTTTTGGAGTTTTGAGGTTTTCTTCTGGGTAAAAATTATTGTGAGTTTGCAAAAAGAAGATTATTCAGTAGAACATTGAAGGCAGAAGGTCGAGAAAGGAGTTATAGGAGGAATTCGAGAGGAGGTTACAAGCGGGATTCTCCTTCAGACACAGGATTCCAGGTTTTCCCCTTTTAAATTTTTAATACTTCGTAGGTTTGTAAACAAATCTGATTTCTATGTTTTCAAAATTATTTGAATGAAGTTTATGTTTTGAAAACTCATTTGTAGTAAAACCCTTGAAATATTCTGTAGGAAACTTAGTACAACCGATCGGAAATTCCTTCGATATAACTTAGTTGAGAAATTTATTGTGTTGAAATAAAAAAATCGTGTTACTGTTGAATCAACATTCCATATTTATTTTGGTTCTTTCATAAAATTCATTTATTTATATTGTTATCCTTCTGAATCTCTGTTAAAAAAAAAAAAGTATATACTCTTAAATATATTTAAACTAAATTTGGTATACATATTTGTGTGACAATACTATAGGGTTATTTAAATGCATATTATAATTATTATTTACCTCTGTAATTTTCTTTCATGAGATCTGAATAAAAGTCATCTCTATTGAAGACTTTATATGGAGGGTATTGAATATAGTTTATTTAAGTAATTTCAGGACTATTTTATAATCTCTTATGTATTTTTCCTTTGTTTTAAGATCTAATATGATATATATATGTCTAATTAAATATGTTCTGGGCAAAGGAAAATAAATAAATAGATTTATATATACATTCCTAAGCTGGGTCGGGCCTCGGGTTCTGTGTATTGAATATAGTATTTAGTTATTTGTTTATTTTATTTAAAAATAAAAAATAAAAGACGTCTGGACGAATTCGATTTTTGAAATTCATGTTATTTTAGTTTATAAAATCTATACGTTTTATATTAAATAAAATAAAATAAAAAATTTATTGATTTTAATTATTGGGGGGTGGGGGTCGGCCGAGGCCGTACCACCCACGGCCCCCACTGTGGTGCTGCCGCCACAGCCTGTGGTACGTGCGGTACCACAGCCTGTGGGGACCGCGGCCACAACAGCCTGTGGTACATAGTACCCGCAGTGCATTTGAAATTTAGCGTACCGGGGGTGGCACGATGCCGCATGGTGCCGGGGCGTGGTACCCGGTGAAAATAAATTTAGTTTTATTTTTTTTTTAGTTTATTTTTATGTGTTTTAAATTAGGATTTTGGGTTATAAAGTTAATTTATATAATTTGATTTATTTTATTTTGTTTACATTTGGTTTTGTTATATATATATATATATATATATATATATATATATATATATATATATATATATATATATATATATATATATATATATATATAATTTGATATAAATTTACTATATATTATTGGATATATATATGTATATAATATATATATTATTTAATATATATATAAAAGAATTGTTAATTCTATAATATGTTTTTATAAAATGATTGTTATAAAAATATTTTATGTTTGGATATATATTTGTATATTAATTTTGTGATGTTCGATCAAATTTAATATGATAATATTTACGTGATATAGTTTAATTGAGGAAATTGGAAATAAGCTGTGTGATTAAATTAAATTGAATAGTTAAAATTTAAATGTATGATGTTATCATATAATTGTGTGAATTTGAATTTAACAGTGTGTTTTGTTTTGAATTGAATAATCTCGAATTGTTGATTTATTGTTTGGTGAAATTATTGAGTTTGGAATTATTTCTTTATGGAGTTGTTCTTAAGTAATCATTTTCTTGAGGTTATTCGTTAATCTATTGTGAGATTCTCTTCATTATTTTATTGTGTCATTTGGGATAAACCTAGGTTTACCTTACCTTCCTTGAGAGTTTATGTTATTTTTAAGGACTTCCAGTGATGGAATGCTTTTCTATCATGTTTCTTTTAATCTCTGTGTCGGGCAAATGGGGTTAAGGGTCTATGTAAGTCTTCCAGAGAAGTTCTCTCGAGTGGGATGTTTGGTGTAGAGGTTCATTTTGTGAATCACCTTGATGCATTCTACTATGATGTTGTACCCGGTTTCCACGAATGGGGATTTGTGCCTCCTAGGAAGTAGGAGTGAGTAATGAGATTTGTACCTCCTTTGGAAGGAGTGTGAATTCGCATTGGTTTCCTCCAGTGTTTGGAGTGAGTTTTCTTGTTTTGTTTTCTCCTTGGATTGGAGAGTTTATGTTGTTTGTTACCTATTGTGGTATCATGCTTTGTGTGTTGTCGATAGGAGAGTGGCTCTTTGTGGGGGTCCGGCACACAAAGGGGCGCCAGGGTAACCTATCTAGAGTTTAATTAAGTGATAATCTAAATGAATTAATGGGGGGCTTTCACACTAATAAAGATAAAGGATGTCTCTCTCGTGAAGCAAGTGACAGATAAGGCTTGAGATGAGATGGGATGCATAGTTTTGCGTGAGGGTCCGGCAGCTAGTAGAGGCAAGCCAGGGTAACCCAGGATGGGGGTCCGGTAGCCTAGGAAGGTTGAGCCAGGGTAACTCATGGAAATTTATGCATGACACTCTTCCTATGTCGATAGTTGATTAGTTATTGTGCGATGTTCATGATCTTTGTTCTCTGGAAGCATTGTAACCTCGTGTTAAGTGACTTTGTGATTACAGTTGTGAAGTAATATTGTGATTGTAGTGGTTAAGTGCCTTGTTGTTTTCTCTTTGGTCATTTTTGGATGAGGTCTTTGTTATTATGCCTTGAGTTCATTGAAGTTGTGCGTGTGACTAGTTGTTATTTGGGAAGGTGTTTAATTGTTATGTTCATAAGTGATTTGTTGTTGTGCCTCTTGGAATGGTTGTCGTGAGTTTTCTAGGTGGTATTGATGTTATGTGTCTATTGGGAGTTAGTCTTTGTTATTGTTAGGCATACTTGGTCGGGGACCCTTTCTTGTCTACTCTCAGCACGGGGGTGGTTGGGTGGAATGTGCTTCGCACCCCATTGGGTTCCCTCTTCTGTTGCAGATGTATCTTTTACTTGCAGGTTTTGGCGGATGTTGATGATCCAGTGTCCTTATGTACTAGATAGATGTATATGCTTCTGATGTAATGTATTCTTTGATGTATTGTCTCCCACGTGTGTTGGGATGACCTTGTTGTAAATTGTATAGTAGTTATTGGGATGTATGTTCAGACCAGTATAATTTACATCATTTGGATTTGGTGTATATTCAGGCCTTGTAGTTATTCAAGAACTGCCACTTGTAATAGTTGGTTATGTTATGTTGTATCTGTTGAAATATGTAACACTTTATATCTTTATAATTCCATGTATTATCATATGTGCATTTGTTATTAATATGGATATAGTTGATGGATATTTTAAATGATGGAATGGGAATGAATAGATTTATGTAATAGATTAATTATTGTTATCTTATTATCGTTGTTATGGGTTAGTGTAGTCATGTCACTTCATGTACCCCATTGGAACTAGTTGTGCCTCATAATATATTGTTATGTTGTAATACTTAAGTATGTTATTATATTCTTTAAAAAAAAAAAATTGTTCCATTGTTATTAGTTCCTTTGGGGTTTGCACGGCGGGGCGTGACATAATTAAACCAAAATGATGAAAGAATTGAATGAAACATGCAATAATGGAGTTTATTACATTGCCATGATGTTTGATCTTGAAATTTTTTAGCAAAATATCAAGAATATTCCCTTGAATGTTTGAAAAATTGATCTTGAATTGATTGTATTGTTAAAATCCTAGCTTGGTTGGGAAGATAAATGATGAATGAGTTGTCAAAATGAGTTGAGAGATGTAAATTAGGGCTTAGAAGGTTGTATTTATAGTAAATTCACCTATTTTACCCATTAATACCTCATGATAGGCCGACATGAAATAAAATTAAACTTAAATTTCACTTTTTCCTGCTCAAAAGTACAAAATGGGCCAAATGGGACTCATTCGCCACCCATGGAAAATGGGTCCCACCTCGATGGGACTGATTCACCATGCATGGTGAATGGGTCCCACATGGGCCATTTTGATAGCTAAGATGGTAGGAGATAAGGAAATAAGGTTTAAATTGCAACTTTGTCAGGTATTAGATCAAATATTGCCTTGGGATGGACAATATGGGTTAATAGGGGCATATTCATGATTATGTGAATGTCAATTAGGGCTTGGGACACATAATTCAATGTGAAAGTGTGATTTTAATAAACTTTACAACACTAAATAAGGTCCACATAGCCTAGGAAGGCACACGAACCAATGTGAATGTGTGGGACACATTACAACACTACTTTAACATTAAGTTTGTTTTCCAATCCTTCTAGATTGATGTAATAATGCAATTAAATATGTTTAATAATCTTGAATTAGGGGGAAATGGGTTTATTAAGTCTAGAAGAGCATGAAAGTATCTTACAACACCTTTACAAGATATCATTAAAAGCATGTTTTTATGAACCAAGATCCTAATACCTGCAAAACACAATAAATAAACACATTAGAAGATCATATGCAAGCATGAATCAAGATTACCCATGAAATCTATTTAAATTGCAAAGAAAAAGAAATGAAATGAAGAACATAAACAAGTATAAACAAAAGCTATCAAATCCTATTCAAATGTAAAGCAAACTCTTCATCCCATGGGGGAGTTGGTGCCAATTTGATGTGAAAATTGGCCCTTTCCCAACTCCTATGATGTAAGATTGATGAGTGATTAAGAGTGATCAACTTTGTTGAAGATTCAAGTCTGCTCCATGATGAAAAACTTGCATAACCTATCTAGACTTTGATAAAATGGATGAAAATGTTAATGCTTGAACATGAAATTGAGTATAATAAGTTTGTTCAAATTGTGGATGCTTGTCGATGATCAAAATGAGGAAATAAACCTCTTATTTATGGAAAGACGAGATGGAGAAATGAAAAATGGGATGAATGTGTGATCATTCAACACCAAATAGACAAGTGCCACTTGTCAAGAGATGAATGGATGAACGATGTGCACATTTTGATGAATGTGCCCATAAATGCATTTATTTGAAATTTGAAATTAGTGAAATGACATGTTGGATGAAGAGTCAAATGGAGTAATGGCCACGTGGCTCAATGCAAAAGGACTTATAAGATGAAATAAATGTCTTGTTGGAAGGACAAAGTCCACTTGGAGGGATTTTCAAATTGAAGGAATATTCCCCTATTATGCCATGTTGAGAGAAAATAGGGATTTAATAAATGAATTAAATGTATTTTCATGTGCAAGTGGAAAAAGCTAGAGGATGGGACATGAATTAGGACTAAATTAATCAAGGGTTAATTATTTTAATGAAGGATTAAATGATGTGACTATTTGATATAGATTTATGGGTTAATTTAAATCAAAAGATGTTAATAATATGATATAAATATTAATTAAATATTTTTTTTTGATTAATTTACCTAAAGGAGATGGATGTTAGATTAAATCAAATAAGGTTTTAATTTATTTAATTTAATAGGGGGACTTTAGAGATTTAATCAAATAAAATGAATTATTTAATTAAGTAGAGATAATTAGATTAGATTGATTGATTTAATTAACAAGAGAGAATGACTTAATCAGATAAATGATTTATTTAATTAAGGGAAGGAAATTTGATGAATTTAATAAAATAAGGGTATTCGATTAAAAGGTTAGACCGAGGGATGATTTAGGATGAAATAGTGTTAGTAATCGGGATTAGATGTGTAATATCAATCATTATATTTTACGTGTCTACATTTTTCCCCTCTTTCAAGAAAAGTACTTGTTGTGTTCGTTCAAAGAATAAACTATCTCAATAAAAAAGCCAAAAAAAATTAGTTTCAAAATTTTCCCCAATACTGCCAAGGCAAGAGAAAACATGCCAATATACTGCCCCCTCGAGAGATAAGACAAAAATTTTGATTTTTGGGTGATCTCGCGAAAAAAGAGGACAAGGTGCGCGATGGGTCCAAAAAGGTTCCAAGAGGTCAAAAAATGAAATAAAATGCAAAAATCAGCCCTCGAACAAGCAAAAATGGGATTGGTGGTCCAAAACCCTAGTAGCACGACTAAACGAGGTAAAAAACCCTAACTTTTAGGCTTAAATAGGCCTTGAGGGGCCACTTCCAATTCATTTTCACATTCAGCCTTGAGAGATTCTACAATTTTGAGCTCTGACACCTTGCAAAAATGGTACAATGATAGCTCCCCACACACATTTTTGATAGTGTATGGATGCACCAAAGGCTTCCTAGCACTGGACCACTGGTGAGTCAACTTGACCTAAGATTTTTTTTATTTTCATTCTCATTTAATGCATTAGGAAATTTAGATTTTAGGAGCGGTGCCATATTACACTACTGCAAATTTCAAATGCCGATCGACATCAAACTGTGTCATTGTCACGAGTATCGACGTTGTGATGCAGTTTTGAGTTTGTGATCAAATTCTAAACTACGACGCCTTCACAAAGTGCACTGCCACAGTGCCCTTTAGAACTAAGGTTTCCTTCCAAACTAACCCACCATCCCAAACTATGATGTCGTAGTGTGATTTAGGAGTTTAAAGCTTCTAGCGGCGTAGTTTCAAGTTTGCAAATTGTATTGCCATCACAGATAGTGACATTGAGGTTGTTTCAGGATGCTGAGACAAACTAGGATCATGATTTTTTTTCAATAAATTTTAACACTGTGACTTTCTTGATGTAGGAGGAGGCGAGACAGATCTACTCACATGAGCACAGGTCCTGAGATATTTTTGGCCTTTTGAATAATTTGTCTGACCAAGAGCAGGAGTGCCTAGGAGAGATGGGACTTTGGTGGATTGCCTATGCATCACCTATGCAGACACACCTAGGCATGATGACGACACTTGTTGATAGGTGGCACAGTGAGACCTCCTAATTCAACCTTCTAATGGGCTAGGCCACTATCACACTGGAGGACATGTGGCAAATCCTGAGACTGCCTATCCATGGTGAATGGGTTATTTATGATATGGGTTCTACGAGGGAGGCTTGTTATGCCATCATGGACACTGATCAGATTGTATTTTGTGAAGGCCAGATTGAGCTGGAGCACCATAGGCCTATCATGTCACCTTACCACCTAGTCATTGCATCCATCATATCGGGTCTCGTCGCACTAGATCGGCAAGGCTGATACTTCAGTCTTGGATGGGGCTTCACTTGGGAGCATATGGTCTAGCGGCGACCAAAACTATTTGCATGGGGGCCAGTTCTACTAGCCTCACTTTACAAAGATTTGCATGAGTTTTCCTATATGGATGGTAGGGCACTTGGGGCGGGGGTCACACTCCTGCATGTCTAGGATTGTGAACACATCCCCATGCTTCATCTAAGATTTGTTCTAGTTTTGATGGAGCTAGATGATCTAGTGGTCTAGTGATACAAAGGAGGTCTTTTGTTTACTCATATAGGACAACAGAGGATTCCTCATTGGAGGAGGGTCCTTGACAATATGTGAGTGTTTAGATGGCAGCCATCCCTTATGTAGCCAGCATGGTTTGATGATGCACAAGTAAAAATTGATGCATGGTTGGGAGCATACGATGATTGAGATGTACCTACTAGGAAGGGTTTAGAGATAGCTCAGTGAGCCAGAGGATAGGTCAGACAATCAATACATGGCCATTTTTGTGTGGACTACTAGCCAGAGCTCATGGGGTCAATATATATCTGCCCATGAGGCAATTTAGAGTTTCATCTAGCTGGTGGCCAAGCCATGGCCATATGACCAAGGACAGGAAGATCCAGGTACCACACATGCCTATAGAGCTTGGTTTTGGCTACCACTTAGACTTATAGTTCCCAGGACATCATTTGCTCAACAGAGAGCTAGAGGCAGGAGAGTGGAACGGGGTTGGGGGATGGAGATTAGGATCAGGGAGGTGGTGGGCTACCACCAGTTCATTATGTTCAAGATCAGGGACCATAGGATCAGCCACGCTGAGATCTAGGGGTGGGAGAGCAAAGACAGGATGCCCCCGGTAGGACTAGGATAAGCAGGATCAAGCACAGTAGGATAGGGTCCCGACATCGCCCAGAGATGGGGATCAGGATCAACCAGCCGTATAGCCACCTCTCTAGCCAGACCATAGAGATGGTCAGATTTTGTAGTTATAGGCCTAGGTGCAAGCACTTATGGTTGAGAGGGATCAGGCCATCTTGCATAGATAGGCCGCAAAGCTACAGGCAGTCGCTGAGATAGGTAGACACTAGTAGGTAGAGAGCATGCATACATCCTCCTTCTAGAGCACGATATCACTTCGAGCATATAGGGAGTCCATCCAGGATGGTAACTATTACAAGTTATATTATTACCAAGCCATGCCAAGGGCAGCTTGAGTATGAGACTTCTCACAAAATACAGGGCACAGGTCGGTAGAGGAGCACAATGAGAGAGCAGGTGGTGAGGGAAACAGCTAGCAGGGCTAGACCCATTTTTTATCAAGATAGGATTATTTTGGTGCCCCTATGGCATCATTTTTGATAGCCCCATGCACCATTTTGTACTTATTGACATACATGTACATTGATTCTATTTTTTGTACCTTGACAATGTATATTTTGATGAGATATATGATATGAGATGGCGATGTTTTGATGTGATATGATATGTCCTACCTTTACTGTATGATATACGGATACTTTTTTCTTTCTATATACTATGTGATGCAATGATGCTATGATGTTATGGTGTTCCTTATGTTTGTTGTGATGATCTTAATGTGATGAGATGCTATGTTTTTCCTTATCTTTTCTATTATGATGTGATGATGCAAGATGCAATGATTATGTGACTAACAGATCTATATTATGCTCCTAGTGGATAAAATGCAATCTTTTTCCTTATATTCTCTCATGCATTATATGGTGATGTATTCTATATGATTCTTATAATGATGTTATTTATGCATTTGGTCGTGAATGTTATGATGGTATTTATGATATGGTATGATGTATGCAAATGATTTTTTATATGGATGTATGTGTGAAATGCTTAGAATAACAATTTATCTATATTATGCAAATGATGGAAATGCAATGTATGTGATATGATTTAATATTTCTATATGATATGATATGTAGTATGTTGAGGGTTGGTGGATGTAGGATTGATCCGGTGGACATTTTTTAGTGAAAATTGAAGTGTCTCATTTTTCTCCAGAGTCTGCACCATCAGAAAGATCTCAGTGTCCTGATTCCAACGCAACTCGAACGGAGCAAAAAGGAGTCCGTTTGCACGAGTTATAGCCAGTCAAACCTTTGGTCAAACTGGAATTAGGGGCATCCAGGAAGCGAAAAAAATGATTGTTTCGGAAATCGACAGCCATGTCGAGGCGCTTCGCCGGCGAACGACAACGAGGCTCAAATTATGGTCAAAGTTTGCAGTTGACTTGTTGAGGTGGACCGTCGATGTGACGGCATTTCGCATGACGATGAAATGTTGATTGGCCACGCGGCCGAAATCACAGCGTGTCGCCCACCGTACACATAAATGCTCCATCGCCCGTCGCCCCCCCCAGGAATGGTTCATGACACGTGGAATCCAGTCAGATCTGAGTCAGCGCACAGTCAGCCTAGTCAGCAAGTGACGTGGACGGGTTCGTGAATTACCTCCTGACACGTGGCATCCGAGTCATCTAATGGGTTGCAGTGACGTGTCATAGTCAGCCAGTGAGGTGTTGCCCCGTGGCTGTTAACCGGTGCGTCGGGTGTCCACTCTTTCCTCCGTCGGCTTTGACAGTCTACGAGTTTCAGTTTGTTTTAACAAAATATTGTTGGGTGGATTTGAACCACCGATCACCCATACCCGAAATCACCGGCGGACCGTTACACCACAGCGTTCGCGCTTAATAGTCTATGATGGGCGGTTTGTTTTGTTATAATAGTCAGTTGAATTCGTTGAAAAAATGTCCGGCCGGTGGGATTTGAACCCCGCACCGGCCGGGTAACAAAAGAAATCTCTACCACTGCGCCACGAAACATTTCTAAGTTTATAGCGGCGTAGTTTTGCTTTGTTGTATAATTGTTAGCCGAGCCTTCAACAAATGGCTTAATAAAGCCAAAACAAACAAAGAATCCTTTTTAAGGATTAACCCAAATAACAACCTTCTCAAATTTGTAAAGCCTGACAAGGGCTAAAATATTATTTAAGATTATATGGGAGATTAGGTTGTTTATAAGGGATTTAATAGGGATTATTATGTAAAAATGGGGGATTGTTGAAGATTTTTATGTATTTGGAGAGATAAGGAGAATATTTTGCAAATCAATTAGTTAAAGGCCAAATTGAGCAAATTCTTTGTATAAAAAGGGGGCTTGAGGTGAGGATCGTAATCAAGTTTTTTTTTCAGGTGAAGGAAGTCTTGACGCTGAGGCAACACGGAAGAGAGGGGTCTTGTTGAAGAATTTTCAAGCCATTGTTGAATGTCGGAGCCCTGTTATGCTGCCGAACTGATGGTCTTGGTGCATCAATTGTAATCGATTTTGGAGTTAATCGGATCGGTCTCTCTATTGGAGTGGACCCGGAGACGTAGTCACATTCTGTGACGAACTCCGTTATCAAGTGTTGTTTGCACTTCTCTTCTTCTCTCTCTTTCTGTCTCTCATTTCTTTTCTTTCTGTTATAATCACCTTGATTACGTTCTTTATGTTATTTCCTTAAGTTAATTTTGTTTTAATTAACTTGAAATAATCATTGTAAAAGCATTGTAAAAGTTTAAACATTTAAACTGCAATCTAGTCTAGATCCTACACAGATCACCAAATCCTAGCAATGAAGTGCTACAAACATGTAAGAAATGACTCAAATGGATGTAGATCTTGACTCTTACTTTGAATAGGATGAATCTTAAATTTAATGTTTGATTGAATCATGAAACCCTACATCACAATTGTTATCTCAAAGACAAACATGATGCATGAAGAATTTTACATGATGTTTGATGCTTGAATAATGCTCTAAAATGCTTGATAATATTCCCTTGAATGCTCTTAAATGCTCTTGTAAACACTTCAATGCTCTTGTGAAATCCAATTTCCTATTATGAATGCTCTCACAAAAGTCTTAGGTGAAAATGAGTGAAATAACCTTGTATTTATACTTAATTATTCCAATTTTCCCAAAATTACAACACTACAACCTAACATCAAATCTAGGAGGATAAAATCTTGCTAATAATTTAAATTAATTTTG
Source organism: Sequoia sempervirens (assembly GCA_007258455.2). Lineage (NCBI taxonomy): Eukaryota > Viridiplantae > Streptophyta > Pinopsida > Cupressales > Cupressaceae > Sequoia > Sequoia sempervirens. The sequence continues at coordinate 11,383 of VDFB02072752.1, forward strand.
ATTTTGGGCCACATGAGACTCATACGCCAGAAGTGGTGTATGAGTCCCATTAGGCCTAATTTATGGGACCATTTTCAAAATTGCTTAGAAAGGTGTAAAATCGATATCGAGACCCAAAACCCTAGGTGGGACTCATACGTCCAAGGTGGTGTGTGAGTCCCAGATCACTAAATTTGGGCCACATAATCTAAAAAAACCTAAATTATGATTGGATGTTGATTTGTGTCAGTATTATCCTCAAAAAGATGGATTAAATGAGGCTTGTGGATACAAAATAAGGACAATTAAAGCATAAAGAATCCAAAACCTTTGAAAAGTGTGAAAGTGTGTTACAAAACTTAAATACAACACTCCAGATAAGGCATGATTAATTTTTTTTAGTTCACAAGGGCCCAAGACCTAATGTGAATGTGTCAAACACATTACAACATTAAGCTCAGTTCAATAAGGAGGGACCAAATGAGCAAGGAAAAGTAAAGGGATACTTTTTCCATTGCCACATTAATACACAAAATGAAAATTCCTGATAGTACAAAAAATGAAACCATAGTTTGTAGGAAGATCTAAGAAGGTTAAGGACACATGCACCTATCACTAAAAAATGGTTTTGAGTTTTGTTGAAGGATAAGTTCACCCTAGAGCAAATGGGTCCTAGTAAGGGCTTCTAAAAATACTTTTGGCAGTCCTCTGATGTTTGATTTTAGCTTCTATTTTGCACAAGTTATGTTGTCAAAAAGTCATAAATAAATTCTAAATCTGAGTTTCTGTGGCTTGACAACAATGATGAAAACTTATGCAACAATGTAAAATTTCTCTTCAAGATCTTCAATCCTTCTTCAACCTATAATCTAAATGTACAAAAAGAGAGGGAAAATTTTCTTTTTTGAATGGGAGTTTTCCTTAGTCAAACCCCAAGTTTGGTAATTAAACCTTGATAGAAAGATAATGACAATGGAGAAGGAAATAGTGAATGAACACTTGCTTGCTACAACTCACCAAGCCTTCAATGGCTTCCCTTAGAGAACTGAATACAAACACACCACTCCAATGAACTTGATCTTTCTTTTCTTGATGGATTTGCACACTTGAAAATGCTTGGATGCTTTAGGATCAACAATGCATATTAACCTTCACATGATGACATGAACACACATAAGCTTGAACATGATAATAGGATCTTGGTTGCTACAATAAATGAATGATAAATCTGCTATCTCACACTCCCTCTCTCTTAAACTCCCACTTCCACCCTCTCTCTCTCTCTCTCTCTCTAAAATTCTCCTTCCCTCTAAATACATACATAAATACATACATACTTACATACATACAAGCATAATATATATGTACATACAAACCTACATACATATAAGCATACATGTATATGTGTAGATACAATCTTACATACATATAGCCATACATACAATATGCATGCATTGATAATTACATGCATACATACATGCATACATACAAGCATGCATACATACATACATGACATACAAGCATACATGTACATACAAACATACACACATATAAACATAAATTCAATAGAGTAGCATTTAACATAACACAAGCGCATTATACCACACTCATGTTATGTCTTGCTAGACATGTCCCTCACAAATGCAAAAAACCATGTCAAAACTAAGACATAACGTGAGCATGTTATAACACACACACATTATATCTTGCTTTGGGAATCCCCAAGCCTTGGGCTTGGTATTTGTCTTGGAATACCAACCCAAAGGCTTGGAGGGCATTCCCAATGACCAGATACATGTTTTTGCAAATTCTACAATATTTCACATAATTAGGTTCATGCTCATCATTAGGATTGCACGTGGTTCAATGCCAAACAAATCAAACACCTGGGTAATGTTAGGTTCTCTCTTAGCTATCCAAAAATGTATTTTTTTTACTTTCTGACAATGTTAAGCCTTTCATCCATAATTTCTTTTGTTTGTGTCTCTTTTTTGGAAAAAATTAAAGTTTGGTGTTTTTTTTGTTATAAATTAACCGTTCATCTAAATTTCAAATAATTACATTTTTAGAAACTAGACTCCATTCTACAAATTTAAAAAATAAAAAAATTCAATTATTTTCCAAAATTTGTAGGGGTAGCATGACTAAAATTCTATTTTTTAGGAAACTTAGAAAATTAGTAAAAAATAAAATATTCATTAAAAAATTATTAGAAAAATTGTGCATCAACTACATACTGTTAGCTACTTTCTCACTGGAGCGATTTTAAAAATACTAAAAAAAAGTTCACTGTGCTAGGGACATACAAGAGTTGTTATGTTATGTTTTTTCTGACAAAAAAATACCAATTTTTGTACGTCCCTCTTTCGAACCCCTTAATCTCAACCATTTTCAAAATAAATTAGTAGTTTAGAAAATAGACTCGGAGCACTTCAATCCTTTTTTTTGTTCCATCTCAAAATTTTGAATGTAACTAACCTCAATTTCATGTCCAAGGTCAGTATTTCCTAATTTAAATAAAAAAGTGGCCACTTAAGCCCCCTTTTTGAGACCCATCTTTTTACACTTACCCACATAGATTCATTCACATATACATCATGTCTCATAGTACATCATATATCCATTAAATTATCATGTGGTATATTCTACTCATCATATATAACTAGTACATAATCCATTCATACATTAGTCTTCTTCTTTATACTTCTCTTATATAATATCATTTTGTCATAGATATTACATCATTTATTATATATCTTACAACTTCTATATATCTTTCATCTAGTATTGTCAAGGAGTGTGTCTCTTATACATATTATGACCTTTGAATGTGTTGGTGGTTGAATAATTAAATGTTGCATCTCCTTTTTGGTGGAAGTAACTTATTATGAAGTCATATTTATCTTTCCAACACCTAAATGCATCAAAGTGTGGTAAGGATCATATTTATAATGTCACACCTACACAAGGTGTTTCTGTAAATAGGTTTTTTACCTAACTAGTTCACTAATGGGTCCTATTTACATGTTAAGTTTACTTATGTCATAGGGAATATTTCTAGAAGTCTTCTAGGTGTCATGTGATCTTATCTTATCTTATCATGTGGCATTTAATACTTGTGTCTTAGGTCATTTAATAATATCGACGTAGTTATCTCATTGTACAAGATTAAGACACATACATCATAATCTTGTCTAATCCTACCTTACAACATTTCCTTTATAAGAAAGGAACCATATGTACATTGGACATATTCAATCTTGCAATCTTGCATCCTTAATCATATCAAGATATTCTTTGTATTTCCTTCTTGTGGAAGATATTTTGGTTTGGTAGTTGATCCTAGGGTGTTGGTATTTCACATTCAAGACCTACATGGTATCAGAGCTCTAGTGATGAAAACTTTGTACTAGATCTAAGGGACATATATTGGCTTGAATATTTTTTGGGGTACAATTTGGGGTTTCAAGGACCTCGTGGTTGAATCCAAGACATTAGAGAAATTTTGAATTGAATTTTATTTCTTCAAAATTAATTGGGCCAAATCTACAAGGGTTTCAAGTTGGGTGAAGGTTACTAGATCCTAAAGGCAGCTAATTTTTTAGAGCACTTTGGGCCAAAATTGACCATGTCATCACATCTAGAAGGTCCAAAAAGCTAAAGATTTCATGTCAAATCATCAAAATTAGATACTTTTTCCTTGTGGCATCAAAGGTTTTTTTGCATAATATATTCCTTGTATGGTAATATAGATTTGTACAAATCCATACCTGGTTATACCGTATGGTCTACAATAGTCACAGTCAGGTCAGGAAAAATCAATATCATTTATGTGTCAACTATCTATCATACTTTTTCTTGTGTAATCTGTTACAATCGGTAAAAATTTCAATAGTTTTATTATTGAAAAAAAATATTTAAATTATGGTTGTTGTTGATTTCGTTTGTATTAAGTTTTCACGAGCCCCTGGTTGTAAGATCTCAACCCTTGTGGGCTCCACCCAGTGGGGGGATAGAATCCCCAAGCGACATGACATATGGCCTACCACCCTAGTGGTGCCACTAGTGTTGAGAGTGGTGGGATTTTTTTAAAACTAAAAAAATCCAATGGTCGTATGAGTGCACAAGGGTTGAAGGCCCAAGGGCCAATTTTTTTTCCCCTAATGCCCAAATTGGGAAACTTTTTTCAAATGGCCATAAATTTTCACCATGGTATCAAATTTTCAAAAAATTAGATATTCGTAAAGATAGCTATGTGTACTTTGTAGTGGTGAAGGCTATTTTTCTAGATTCTACTATTTGGTACTCACATTTTCTATTTGAAGTTAGATTTGGATTTTTGGCTTCTGAGATCATAAATTTTCATAATGTTTTATTTTCACGATTCTTGCAACATTCGAAAGGTATTGAGGAGCTCTATTAATCAATCCATGCACTTTTTCTATATTTCTAAGCCCAAGGTATAATTTATTCATATTTATGTGTATTCACATTCTAGTTGGTCACTTGGACATCTTTTCACTTGGGAAGGTATTTTTATCTCTAGAACACAGTTCTATCTCATGTTGCTTCAATGAGGTTCCAAGGTTTCTTTGTATTGAGATTTGTTTTTATGTTCCCTGGAATTGAGAAATTCAATCTTTATTTTTTATGTTATCATGATTCTAGAGTTGCTCCAACAATTGAGAGTTTTCAATGTTTTAGGTATCAGACTCATCTTGTCCTTTGTTTCTTAGATTAAAGTTCTAATGTTAATCCACCAATGTGCTTCCATTGTTTCTTTGCAACATGTTATCTCATTATGTGGGGCTATATAGTCTCTCTTCTTTCACTCCTATGGAGGGGAAATTGATTGTTTCTTTTCTCTCTTTTGGAGAGGAGTTTTGTCCCATTGGGTTTTCTCATTTTAACCATTTGTGAGATATTATGCATTTGTACATGAGTATCTAATATGGCATCTTGTTAGGACCCATAATAATCCTTGCATCTTTGTATCATTTTCCTAATAAACTACTCCCTATGTTGCACTTAAGGGGGTGTTGATGTAAAAAGGTGTTTTACCTAGCTAGTTCACTAGTGGGTCCTATATACATGTTAAGTTTACTTAGGTCTTAGGGAATATTTCTAGAAGCCTTAGGTGTCATATGATCTTATCATAGAATTTAATACTTGTGTCCCAGGTCATTTAATAATGTTGAGGTAGTTGTCTCACTATACAAGATTAAGACAAATGTCATGATCTTGTCTAATCCTATCTCACAATCTTGTCTTTATAAGCAAAACATCATATATACGTTGGAAATATTCAATCTTTCAATCTTGCATCCTTAATCATAGCAAGATATTCTTCCCATTTCTCTCGTGGAAGATATTTTAGTTTGGAAGTTGATCCTAGGGTGTTGGGAGTTCATATTTTACTCCTACACAAGGCCCCTCCTTGGTTGTGTCCCAGGGTCTTGTGGCTTTTCCAACACCTTGTATAAAGGGCATAACAAATAAAGTTTATGGCATGAAAGGACAATTTGTAATGGGTATTAACAAAAATTCAAGGTGCCACTTATTTTGGATAACGCGATTAGTACCAAAGATGTAAAATTATAATAGCAACACTTGTTACTAGATGTCCAAATGTGGTAACAATAGACTATCGTATGCTTTGTGATTCCTATGACACTCTTGTTGGGGAGATAAGTGCTACACGAAGAAGAGAAGTTATCCAAGTGATGACTCATCTATAAGTTTAGTGCCCCATGAACAAGTTTAGCTAACCTACTTGCTTAGATTCGTAACTCTTAAAGTGTAAATCTCAAAACAAGTGGTATCCAAAATTTAGCTCCTTAACTAAATCACTTCTTTTTTATGCTTGTATGGGTGTGTCTTCCAAATCTTTTGTTGCAATATTGAGTAGATTCATGTTTTCAAGGTGTTGGAAATACCATAAATAGATTGTTGGCATTAGACATGGAAAGAGAGTTTTTTTCATTCTACCTTGGCAAGGCTATAGGTATTGCTAGATTTAGCTAAGGGTCTTTTGGGTGAAATGTGACTACAATTTGAGGACATAATTTGGAAGCAAGTGTTGGATTATGAGAACATTCAATTTTTATTTAGAGAATATTTTCAAATAGGGCATATAGCTTGATTTTGTAAGGAAGGTGAGTCTCATATAGCCAACTAGTCACAAGTGGAAAGGTGCCGACTATTTGCATCTCACTATTAAAAAAGATGCCCCCTCCTCATTTGCAAAATTTGATAATGTCTTGACCTCCCTTCTCATCTGATAATGAGTGGTTCACCTAAAATTCCAATGTACTCAACAACTAAGACAACCATACCTCTCCACTCCCACATCACTTTTGTAACATGGTTCACTCATCCTTAGTAGTGGGAAACATATTGTAAGTAGATAAAGAAAAGATAACTTCTAGTTCCAAAATAATGGAGAAGAAAAATGGTTAAAACGTTTTGTCAAATCACTTCAAATCTAAAAGATAAAAAAAATTGTGAAGAAGAGCTTGTAGGTCAAACTTTCCATCCCTTATAAAGTTAGAATTCAATTTAATCTAATAAATTGCTTCCCAAAAAAATGAGAATTTGAAAATTTATATTTCGTATTTCTAAATTTATTAATTAATCATATTCTTTCCGCCTTTCAACTGAAAATTAAAAAAAAAAAAATCAGAAATAATAAAACTTGATCCTTTGATCTTGTAGCAAAATGGTTAGTATATATCCTCTCAAATTTGGTTGATTTTTTAATTGGGAAAGGGCTCATCTACAAAACCCTATAAAACTATCTTAAAAAACAATTAAATTTGTTGGGAATTTTCTTTCATCTTAAATCATCGAACAATCTAATTTCCCAAACTTTTGTTGTAATAATCCAATTTCCATAAAAAGTTAAATGATCAAACAATTAGAAAGATACGTAAATGAAGTTTTTCCTCTTGACAGGTAAGGTGGCCGTCAAATTCCAGCCGCTATGACGGATGCAATGGATAAGATGATGTCCACGGAAGAAAAGATTAAAGCAGCAGAAATGAATTCACATATGATAAATACGATTCTTTCTTATCCATTTTTTATATTTGTTTTAAGGAAAGAGAGCCATGCTACCTAGGTAATCATTAGTCGCATTATTTTCATCAAATCGGCCACTTTATTCACAATGATCCGATCTTACAATTTTAAGTGGGGTGGACAAAAAATTCAAATGGAAAACATTGTAAATATTTTTAATTTTAAAGATAGCCTTGTTTAATATTAATTTAGTTTTTTATAAAATTTTGCTCTTTATTTAAGATAAGGTAGAAGTATAATTTATTCTGATGAATAAGCATTTCTAACAATAATTTTTATTCTTTTAATGATATATAAATATTAATGATTTAGTATAATTAAAAAGAGATCGAGTGAAATCAATTATTATGATAGCTGTTAACAAGACGGATGCTTATTCTTAAATAAGCATCTAGAAACAATATTTAAATTATATATCCTATAACTTAAACTAAAATATCTAGAAACAAAAATATTATCAAAAATATAATTAAAATATTTTTTAAAATCAATAAAAAAAATTCATATCATTTTAAAATATATTACTTTATATTTAAACGCCAACATATATATTAAATCAATTACTTTATTTATTATTTAATGCGAAATTATACCAAATTAGAATTTTAATTTTTAATCTATCTTCCAATCCACTTATCCTAAATGCGTAAAGAGTTAAATGGCATTTATAATTAAAAATAAATTAAAAAAATATTGCCATTACCCAAAAAATAATTAACATGTAAAATACTTTCATTTCTGCAAATATATTTAAAATTTACGGAAGTTTACCACTTGTTTTGTATTCCGAAAAAAGGGTCTGGTTTGTGCGCTCCTTCCATATGCTGAAAATGACTTGAGTAGCAGCAGGAACATTCCGGAACATTCTATGCTAACAAGCGTGAAGCGCGTGGAGTGAGTAAAAAGCCAAGACAGGATTATTTAAAATTTCTGTATTTTTAGATATGAAAGCTTATCCATTTCGCAAATTCGTGGCAAACGGATGAAATGATGATAAGTGTAAGTCTCTTATCTTTCCATAAACCGACAAAAATATAAATGGAGAAGCTCTGGAAATTGATGATATTAATTATTATAGATCGTGGAAACTTTACGTTTATTATTTTATTTCAAAGTATATTTATATTTTATCATCTCCATTAAAAAATATTTAATAAAATAAAATTAAATATACACTTTTAGAAACCCTATTCGATTGCTCATTTACTCACAACCACCATCCCCCTCCACTCCCCTCTCCTCAACCCCTCCTCCTTCCCCCTCTCTCTCTCTCCCCCTCTCCCTCTCTCTGAAAGGAAGTCGGGTGTACAGAAGTAGCTTCCTACACAAATCTAAGTAGGAGATTAATTACATTTTTCTTTTTAAAACCTCAATTAGTTACAACTACAAATACATGCACATTCAAAAATATAAAGAACATATAAACAAAGAAAACCATAACATCATGATATACATGGGAAAACCCTTTTGAAAAAAAATCAACACCCCAAACACACATCTCAATCCATATTATTCAACAACAATGGTTACAATATATAGTGTCAGAGTCATGCTCTTTAGGAGTTCTCACACTACAACAAGAATCCGGAACAATTTCAGCAACATAATGACATCTTATCAATTCTTCAACTTGTCATTCTACAAATGCACCAAGGCATCACATATTTATACAAATGCAACATGAAGAGAGGGTGCCAAAAGTTACTAAAACTAAATCTCATGCATAAGTGTGTACATGAGTCCATCATGGCATGTTGTCATAGTCAGGACCCATAAATTATGGCTTTTTTTTTAATTCCAACACATGTCTCCTCAAAATTAGCTACCACTCAACATGCAAGGAACCTATACATATGCAACTACTAATGCACACTTGGGCACCCCCTTAAATGTAGCATGTTTATTATAGTGTGAATTGGAAAACATCATACATGACTCTTACAACTATCATAACTTGGCATAGCAAGTTGTCATAGCTTGTCATAAACTTGACATAGTAGCATATGACAAAATCAATCAAGCTAGCCACAAATTTAAGACTTCCAAAGTGGGATGCCTACCTCCACAATTTTAGCTTACAAATTGCACATGTCACCTATCATGTAGGTGTAGTGTAGGAAATTGTATACCCTTTACAATTTCACATTATATTTGGGTCCTTAATTTATTGGACTTAATTAAGCTTCTAATTTTCCAAATTATGCATTCCAAAGCCTTATTATTCTCACTTTCTAAAAGGGAAACTAACATTTAATTAATCAATTAACATTTTAATCACTTTGGATCATGTGTGTCCTAGACTTATAGGCGAATGGGTCCCCTTTAAGTTCTAGGACCCATTTTTAAATATATTTTTGACAGTCTTTTGATAATTCAAATTTAGTATGCAATTGTCGACTTTTAGACTCTAATTTTTGGGAAATTAGATAAACACCTATAAATACAGTATTTTCATCAATTCAAATCTAACACGCTTTCTAGAGAATTCATATGAGAAAATATTATTGTCAAGAGCATTCAAGAGCAGATTTATCAATTATTTGTTGCAACAATCAAAATCCTATCATCACGTCCAAGCTTATGTGTGTTCATGTAATCTTGCGAAGGATAATATACATTGTTGATTCTAAAGCATCCAAGAATTTTCAAGTGTCCAAATTCATCAAGCAAAGAAAGATCAAGTTCCTTGGAGTGATGTATTTGTCTTCAGTCCTCTAAGGGAAGCCATTGAAGGTTTGGTGAGTTGTAGCAAGTAAGTGTTCATTCATCATTTCCTTTTCCATTGTCATTATCTTTCTATCAAGGTTTAATTACCAAACTTGGGGTTTGACTAAGGCAAACCCTCATTCAAACAAAATAATTTTCCCCTCTTTGTGTATGTGTAGATTACAAGTTGAAGAAGGATTGAAGATCTTGAAGAGCAATTTTGCGTTGTTGCATAAGTTGTCATCATTGTTGTCAAGCTATAGAAAATCAGATTTAGAATTTATTTCTAACTTTCCGATAGTAGAACTTGCGCAAAATAGAAGCTAAGACCCAACATCAAAGGACTGCTGATTTAAGTATTTTTAGAAGCCCTAACCAAGACCCATTCACCCTAGGGTGAATCTATCCTTCAACAAAGTTCAAAACCAATTTTTGGTGATAGGTGCATGTGTCCTTACCCTTCTCAGATCATCGAAGCAAGAAGATCGCAAAGACATGAAAGGGAAACAACATGGAGATGGTGGCAAGCAACCAGATCATCCCTTTTCTTCTTCTCCTCCCTCTTCTCCTTCTCCTTCTTCTCCATCTTCTCCTCATTCTATTTCTTCTAATCCTTTTAAGAGTGGATATAAACCTAAAATAAAACTGGATGTAAAATTTGATTTGCCTAAATATTGTGGAGAACTTAATGCTGAAAAATTGGATGATTGGGTTCAACAAGTTGAAGTATATTGTAGAGTCCAGAACCTATTAGATGATGTTGATAGGATCCAATTAGCTACTCTTCGTTTAGGAGGTATAGCCTTAACCTGGTGGGAGAGTAAGTCTAAGGCAGAAGTTTCACAACATGGTAGAGTCGGTTTAACTTGGGCAGAATTTATTAATGCTCTTAAGAAGCAGTTTTATCCCCTAGGACATATGCAACAGTTAATGATGGACTGGCAAATGTTTAGGCAAGGGAAAGGTCAAACTGTCCAAGAGCACCTGGGCGAGTCTCGTGAAAGGGCTATTTCAATGTTCCTTTGTACACCCTCGCTGGGGACATCAAAGAGCTGAAGTACATGGGGAGGTTTGCACTTATCTTAGGTATTCTATTCGCATAAAACCCTTGTAACTTAGATGAAGTGTTCCGCTCGTGCAAACACTTGGAGTCAAGGGGTAAATGATCTTTATTGATAATGATGTAAAGAAATCTCTAAGAATGCAAGTAGGACAAAAGGGAAAGAAGGCACCAAAGCAGAAGGATGAGAAACTTTCTTGCACTCATTGTGACAAGGAAGGTCATGATGAAGATCACTGCTGGAAGTTACATCCCGAATTGAGGCCTAAGTGGGCTCAAAGACGTAATCAGAAACAGAAAGGTAAGGATAAATCCATGAATGTTGTTATGGATCTTGGCTCAGATTCAGATGATGAGACTAAGATAACAGCGATGGGTCTAAGAGGTAAAACCCCTATTTCTGGTGTTTCTGTTGGTAGTTGTGCTTCTTCTTCTACAGTTAATGGTTTATCTGAAGATGCAAAAAGGAATGAGCTTTTTCATTTAAGGGTTATGGCTAAGAACAGTAAAATCGATGCACTCATAGATAGTGGTTCACAAGTTAATCTGATTTCAGAAAGTGTTGTAAAGAAATTGGGAATAAAAACTACACCACATAAGAGACCTTATCCACTAGGTTGGATTTGTGAAAATGACAAGTTGCAAGTAACGGAACAATGCACCTTAAGGTTCACAATCACCAGTAAATTTGTGGATGAAGTTCAGTTTGATGTAGTTCCACTAGATATCTGTGGGATAGTGCTTGGAAGCCCTTATTTATATGATAGAAAAGCAATCTTCTACAGGCAACAGAATCATTATCATTTGTTTAAAGATGGCATTCAGTACATTGTACATTCTCACAGGATTAAGACTGATCAATCTTTTGCAAACACAGGGCAGTTAAAGAGGGTAATTAATGCAAGTAAGGAATTAACTCTGATGTCTGTCAGTACAGGTGGTTCTACACTTGAACTTGGAGTAGCTAACCAGGGTCAGATGTTGCAGGATGCACTTGCAGTACAACATGAGAAAAAGATGCTTGAAAGCATTGATGGATCCTTGGGTATGAATGTTCCTGTTGTAAAGGATCGAATTGTTGTTGACTTAATTTCTTTCATTTCTGCATTGTTGTTCAGCTTGATGCTAGTCAATTTTTGTTGGTTAGTGGCTACGACATTGGATGTAGATGTTTATGGAAGTGATAACATAATGTTTATGTTCAACAACATTGTTGCAGTCTTTATTGTGCTTGTGAGCCAGGTATTCAAATGTACAGAGGATACAGGACAAGTGGGGAGGCCAAGTCCTCACTTATTGTCAGAGTAAATGCCACTTTTCGAGGTCCAAAAGGTCTTCAGTGGGGAGGCCTGATCCGGTGGACATTTTTCAGTGAAAATTGAAGTGTCTCATTTTTCTCCAGAGTCTGCACCATCAGAAATATCTCAGTGTCCTGATTCCAATGCAACTCGAACGGAGCAAAAAGGAGTCCGTTTGCACGAGTTATAGCCAGTCAAACCTTTGGTCAAACTGGAATTAGGGGCATCCAGGAAGCGAAAAAAATGATTGTTTCGGAAATCGACGAAAGCAGCGTCA
>VDFB02072753.1:0-43242 GCA_007258455.2 Sequoia sempervirens
CTTTCTATATATTTATCTCTTCCATCTCTATCTATCCTTTTCTACCTCTCCTTCCCTCCTCTCCATATCCCTCCTTCTCCATCTCCATCTCCACCTCCATCTCTATCTTCCACTCTATCTCTATCTCCTTACCCCTCTCTCTCTCTCTCCCTCTCCTTATTGTAAACATAAAATGAGCTTATTGGTAATGGAGCCTAATTATGTTCCTAATTTAGAGGTTTTATTTCAATCATGTTTGAATCCCTGTAAGTGGATGCATAGTTGATTTGAAGCTATCACTTCTCTATTGAGACCTTTGTTGCACAAACAACATCATTTACTAAATGGCCTATTTCATAAATATATGCAAAAAAATATACAACTATTTTTACACCGAAGGCGTTCCCTATTTCAACTGAGGTGAGCTATATTTACATGCATGATTGAATGAATCAGGTTTGTCTATTTTCCTACTTGTTCATTGGTTATTATTTTGTGTTGCCCCATGTGTTCATGCCAACAATTTCACCGTAAACTATGCATCATTGGATTTTTTGTTCACTGTTTTTTACTCGTAAACATTTTCTTAGGTTATGATTCTCGGTGGAATTTTCATAGCCATTCATAGATAAGAAAATATTAGTTACATAATTATTTAAGAAAACTACACAAAATTGCCCACGTAAAACATTAAATAAGGATCCAATCTTGTAATATATGAAAGGAAAAGTAGTTTCAATATTTAGAACTCCATGATTAAGCAAAGAAGACAATTTAGAACTCCTAATTATATTTTATATATAATATTATATTATTTATTATATTTATATTTAAATTATACAAAATATAAATATTAGCAATCGCAATTTGGTATGCAATGGATACATGAAGAGGTGTGGAAGGTCAATTTGGAAAAAAAATCCATTTTTTGAGTATATTTGTGCAATGAACCTAGCTAATCAGAAAAGTGAAATGCATTCATTTAGAACAATCCTAACTATTGAAACAAAACCTTTGAATCAAGAAAATAATGAAGCTCATTTACCATAAATATTTACATGGATCCATTTTGTTTGGTATTGTTATTTTGCCATAACTTTTCCTTGTTATATTTGCATTATAAATGTTTGACAACTTTGATTGATTTAAGTGTCAAAATGTTATGACATTAGCAAAGAAAATGGTATTTTAAAAAATACAATTTTCTATAGAAGTTTGTAGTCATTCAATTAATTGTTTAGTAACTCTATTAAATTTGGGGCAATTGCCACACCTTGTTTGAAACCTATTTTGAGCACTCCTATGTTTATGTGAAAATTTAACATGGCCATGAAAGTGAAAATCACACTTTGTCCTCGCAAAACATAACCAATATTGTACTATATCTAGGAATTAGAAGCCAAGACAAAGAAAAATAGAATGTTTTGTTATGTTGCCATCATAAGTTGTCTACAAGGTAAAATGCATATGTTACTTTCTTTATTCCTTTACACCCAATTTTTAGTCTAAAAGATTCAAGCCGCATATGCCCCCCGGATGAGGAGTAATAGAACTTAAAAATAAATATTGAATTGACTCTCAAGGTTAGATTTAATTGTTCCTTAAATACAATACTTTTCAGTGTTTAATATTATGCACATTGTTAAAATATTCATCTACTTCAAAACTAACCGCTTAATCGGCATAGATGGTCCTCCATCCATTTTCCTTCCAGAAACTTCTCAATAGAAATTTTGGCTTTGACATCTTGCAAACAGTTGACATGTCTTGTCTGCACTCCCACAATTGCACGCGAACAACAAAACCATCCACATGCCTTGACTATATTCAACGTTTTGCATGCATACTGAATATGAGGATACAGGAAGAGGGGAGGGGATTATGGAAGCATATTCCTTGTAATAAGTGTATTTTGTCAAACAATTTGCATGGCCTATCAATGCTTCCACCTTTTCCATATATGCCTAACGTGGAGAATGAGGGAGATGAGTCCAATCTTCTGGCCAGTTATTTTACTATCTATCTTGAATAGTGGTGGTATGAGATATTGACTCCCTTGGCAAAGTATTTTCTTGATCCAATAGTGGTCACAACCTTAATCCTCATCCAGACTACCAACCTCATGTACACTGTTCCAATGGCACTAATCTCCTATGTGTACATTAGAGTGGACAATGTAGTAGGTGCATGCAGGCCTAAAAGGGCATGACTTGCTATTGTATTAGCCCTTCTATGTGCACTTGTAATGGGCCTTATCAATGCAACCTCCCCTTTTCCTACTTACTCTAGTTGCTTTTGACTAACATGCTAGTTGTCTTTGTGAGAATTCCCCCAAGTGTTGCTTATTCATCATTGCTTCTCTCTATTTTGGGATTAATGGAGGAGTCACTAACAATAAAGATCGTAAGTTGTAGTAGAATGATTTGTGTGTAATTGTCTACTAAGAAGAAGTGATTTTAAAATATTTTTTGCATGTATGAATTCCAGTGCCAACAATGACCTTGCTGCAACTACAATGAGGAAATACATCTTAGCTAAAATGGGAAGGTTGGGATTCTTGTGCTTCAATTTGGGTTGGGGTTACTTGTGATGGTTCTCAAGTGATAAATCTATAATTCACTTTGCCTCTCCTCCTACTCTATTTTATCTTTACCTACTATTTTATCTTTAACAAGCCTAATTTTTTTATAGACATCTAACTTCAATGGGTCTAAACAGAGCACTACCATCTAAAATTGGAATTCTTACAGGTCTCCAAAGTCTATAAGGTTTATACATCAATTACAAGCATTGAATTTGTAGGCTTCAGATTCAATTCTACATTCACTAAAACAAGTTGTTCTTGCAGAGGTTTATCATACAACACAGGCTTAACTAGAAAAAAATTGTTTAGAAAAATTGAGTAGCTTTTTCAATCTATAAGCATTTTGTACTATCAAATCCATAGCCATTCTTCACTATTTATGTTTTGTCCATAGTACTGAACATGCTAATTATTTGTTGTGTGTATAGATTATTAGTTGGGTGTAGTTTCACTAGGCGCATTCTAGATGAGCTTGGCAACATGCGAAGGCTTATAACTTTGTAAGAAACATAGTATTACTTCCAAGATAATTGCTTAAAAATTACTAGACTTTGTATGATGTGGTGATGCCTAAATTGTTTATCAAGGATTTTAATTCCAATAAATTATGCAAAACTATTCCTACCACTTCAAGCTTTCTATGTGGTACATTACACGTATCTGCAATACATCGATCCAAAAAAGTGGACCAATGGAAGATAAGCATTTAATCATCTCACATTTTTCACTTTGCAAATGTGATGAACAAAAGATCAACGGTTGTAAATGCTTCAACCATTTTGCAAGGCTCAGTTGTGTTTATCCACCATCCACAGACAAATTTAGCTCATGAAACTCAAATAAAGGATACACCTTGGGCGTAAATGCAAATGTGATGAATAAAAGATCAACGGTTGTTAATGCTTCAACCGTCTTGCAAGGCTCAGTTGTTTTTCCACCGTCCACAAACAAATTTAGCTCATGAAACTCAAATAAAGGATACACCTTAGATGTAAAATATATAATACAAACATTATTTATATATTAATATTATACATTGTATTAGATATTATATAATATATACAATCTTATGTTAGATATTATATTATATTTATATTGATATTACATTTTATATTATAATATATATATATAATACAATATTTCTATATTATTTATTATAGTTACATTTATATTATATATTATATAATATATAAATAATATTATGATTATACGGTTATACGTGTTTCCAAGACAAGAGTACACTAAAATCCACTTTAAACTACATTTATTATTATTTGTTGTTTATTATTTTATATTGTATTATGTTTGTTATAAAATAAATTTTTTACACATAATAATACTTTAAAATTCATTTTTATGACAATTTTTTTATTTTTTATAAAATACTTGATAATTTAAATAAAAATACTAAATAACTTTAATTTTTTTGTTTTGATTAATGATTGATTTTAAAAATTGATCTTGATTAAAAATAAATTTACCATATAAACGATTTGGATAATTGAAAGAAAAAATATTGAATAACATTTTTTTGAAATCTTCATTATTAATATATTTTTAAAAAATCTTTATTGTATTTCTATTTAAAAAAATTCTTCAAAATATTGATTAATTTTTCTAAAACAAATTTAATAATATGTTGCATATGATATCAAAAGATGACACAAAAATTACATAATCAAAACATTTTTAGCTTTTTAATAAGTTTCATTTAATTGTTAACTTTTAAAAGTATAGTTTATTTATATTTTTAATATTCTATTAATATTCTAGGTACATGTTTTATTAGTATTTCATTTCTAGATAATTAAAAAAAATGTTTTACTTTTTTAGTTTAATTATCTATTACCTTAATATGTTTAATTTTTTATATAAAAAGAGGGTAAAAACTTTATTGAATCAGAACAACATTACAAAGTCAGAAGAAAGAAGCCACAAGAGGCCAACAAAACAAGAATTAATTCACACCCAAGAAGCATCTCATATCCTTCATAACCCACTCTTCAAGAACAGGGGCCATGTCATTAGGAAGATTGCCCCAACCATCCACATACCAAGAATCAGTCTTCTCCAACACCCATCTAGCCAATCCATCAGCCACCCTATTCCACTCTCGCGGAATATGGCGAAAAACAATGGACTCCAGAGAAGAGCACATAGAAATAATCTGCTTGACAACCACAACAAGCTGCCAATTCATATCCTCCAACTGTCGCTTATGCAACATATCAATAACCACCTGAGAATCAGACTCACAAACAATCTGCCGCCACCCAAGGCCAACCGCACGCTCAATCACTATAAGGATAGCACTAGCCTCCATAAGATTATTGGTATGCAAACCATGATACATGGAAAAGAAAAACACCACCACCCCCAAGCTGTC
This sequence comes from Sequoia sempervirens, assembly GCA_007258455.2. NCBI lineage: Eukaryota > Viridiplantae > Streptophyta > Pinopsida > Cupressales > Cupressaceae > Sequoia > Sequoia sempervirens. Next base: position 4,950 of record VDFB02072753.1, read on the forward strand.
TCTACCAATACCACCAACTCCGGCATGCCCAGGATTACCCCTAGATGACCCATCTGTATTGATTTTTAGCTCCCCAAGAGTAGGCGGACACCAGGAGCCATCACGAGCCACCCTCTCACGCCCACGCTTATGATGTACACTGCCCAAATTTCTCCTATCCCCAGCAACAAGACCCAGGGAATTAACAACACCCAAGTCCCCAGGATCAGCTGGCATAGACAAATCACACTTTGCATACAAAGTCTCCTGCAGAGCCCCAAGAATCCGCCTCCAAAGTTGCTCCAAGACCAATTTTTTATCCAAGAAAATCCATCTGTTGTGCTCCAACTAGAGATGCCAAACAATCAAACTAGGGCCAATGCTCCAAGCAATTTTAAGAAAAGAGGTTTTGGCAGGAGATGATCCCTGTCTCCTCCAAAAATCATCCAAGGCAAAGACATGGCAACACGGTAAACTCCATAGATTCCACCAGTAATGCCAGATATTCTTAGCAAAGGAACACTGAAAAAAGAGATGTGAGAGGCATTCTTCATGCTGACCACACAAAACACACATGGAAGGGCCCTGGAACCCACGTTTCCAAAGATTTTCCCAAGTAAGACACTTACCTTGGACAACAAGCCAAGAGAAAAAATTACACTTAGGCCAAGCAAATTTATTCCAAACATTCTTCCACCAAGGAACCTCAGAGCTCCCAAAGGCTTGTTTATCCAAAACCTGATAACCAGAGGCAACCGAAAATTTACCCCACAAATCAGGACCCCAAGCAAGAACATCCCTCTCAAGAAGAGAGTTGCAGGTGTGATCTGAAAGAATTTTAGCAAGCATTTGACGATCCTCCAAAACCCCCCCAGGAGGCCAATCCTGAGGGTCCTTCCACCTGGATATAGTAATCTGACTCAAAGAATGTTGAGATTTTAAGTCGGCCACATGACACCAACCCGCCTCCTCAAAAATCTGGCACAAGTCCTGAAGGTGGGGATGAGAAGACAAAATAGGGGGATGACCATCCCAAGAGTCATGCCAGAAGAGAGCTTCCTGACCCCCATTACAAATCCAAAAAAGGCCCTGTTTCACAAGCTTGGCACCCCGTTTGAGGGTGCTCTAGATCATAGAACCTTTCCCCTCCAGACTGAATCTTACAACCTTCATGCTTTCCACCGCACCCAAATATTTGAGGGTAAGAATTTTAGCCCACCACATATGTTGTTGTGAACACCAACTCCACTACAGCTTAGCAGCCAAGGCCTACCCATTCAAATCAGTTTGTCGTAGACCAAGACCCCCTTCATGCTTCGGCCTACAAACAACATCCCATTTCACCAAGCTCCACTTTCTATGACGAAGGTTGCCAGACCATAGGAACTGACGAGACAGTCTCTCAAAATCTTGAATAAAACTTGATGGAGCAGAAAGAACAAAGCACTTATAAAGAGGGAGAGCCTGGATCACAAACTTAAGAAGAGTCACTCTTCCAGCTAAAGAAAGCCGCCTGCAAGTCCAATGGCTGACCAAACTTTGAAACTTGTCAAGGGTCTCTTGCCAAAACTTTTTTGGGAGAGAACGAATGGCAAGAGGGATTCCAAGATAGAGAAAAGGAAGCGAACCAATCTGGAAACGAAGAATACCTACTAATCTCCTTTGGATACCCTTAGGAGTATGAAAGAAGTAAATGAGAGACTTCCCCTCATTAATGCGTTGCCCAGAGGGTGCCAAGTAGTTGTCCAAAACATTGCGCCAGTTCAAAGCCTCCTCAACCCTTGCCCTACCCATCAAGGCAGTATCATCAACAAACTAAAGATGAGTCAGAGGGGGAAGATCATTTCCCCAATTCCAACCCTGAATCAAGCCACTTGCTACCTGAGCACGAATAAGCCTTCCCAATCCTTCCGCAAGTAGGATGAGTAAGTAGGGCGACAAAGGATCTCCTTGTCTGAGGCCTCTAGAAGCACCAAACAACTCAATGGGCTCACCATTGAGAAGCACTGAGAAGGAGGAAGAAGTAACACAACTCCTAACCCATTCAATCCAATCACTAGCAAAGCCAAAAGCTCCAAGAATCTTGAATAGAAAGCTCCATTTAACGTGATCATACGCTTTTGCCATGTCCAACTTCATAAACATAGATTTTTCTTTTGAGGATTCCATAGAATGGATGGTCTCTGCTACAATCACAACACCATCCATGATCTGTTTGCCAGCAACAAAACCCCCCTGCTCCTCAGATATTAACCCACCAAGCCAAGGTTTCAGCCTTTCAGCAATCAACTTAGTAATAATCTTATAAACAACATTACATAATACAATAGGCTGAAAAAGATCCAAAGAATTAGCCCCCTCCTTCTTTGGAATGAGAGCTAAAAAAGTTGCATTCAAAGACTTCAACATTTGTTTATTCATGAAAGATTCCTTAACAACCTCTAAGAGGTCCAACTTAACCACCTCCCAAAACTCCTGAAAGAATTCAACAGGGAATCCATCAGGCCCCGGAGCTTTACCTTTCTTCATTTGGAACACAACGTTCTCAAGCTCCAACAAGGTAATAGGAGAAAGCAATGATTCATTCATTTCATTAGACACTAGTTGCAGGATACAATTCAAAATCCTTGTTTCAGCCTCCTCAGCTGGAGGTGAATCTTCAAAAAATAATGAAGAGAAATACCGAATGCATTCCACAGAGATAGAAGCATAAGAGGACAAAATTTCCCCATCAGACAACACAAGAGAAGAAATATCATTACCTTGCCTCCGGTCTTTAACTGAGTTGTGAAAAAAAGAAGTATTCCTATCGCCAGCCTGGAGCCATTCAATACGAGACTTTTGTTTCCAAAAAAATTCTTCTCTTAACTCCCATTCCTCTACTTCTTTTGTTGCATCAATCTCTGACAAACTCAACTCTTCAATTAGGCCTTGATCACGAATCTGCCTGGTGATTAAGTCCAAGTTATCCTGAGCCTTCTATTTTTCATGAAACAAATTACCAACATGTTGCCTATTCCATCTTTTCAACTTGTATTTGACGTACTGTAACCTCTTTGAGAATGAATACATGGCAGTGCCATAAGCTGGCTTCCCAAGATCCCACCAGTCATAAATCATATCATGAAGAGACTCATCTCGAAGCCACATGAGTTGGAACTTGAAATTCTGTCTAACACATCGTTGAGGCACAACAACCACAAGCTTAATAGGCCAATGGTCGGAGCCACGACAATCCAATATTTCAGAACTAATCATCCACCTATCCCCCATCCAAAAACTAGACACCAAAAATCTATCTAGTCTTTTAGAAATAGCAACATCTCCAGTTCTCCTATTATTCCATGTGAAGACTCCATTAGTTGGTTTGACATCAACTAACCGCAAAAGAGCCATATTATCCTGCAAGAGCCTAGAGGAAGGCTCCAAATGAGCACTACCTCCTCTCTTCTCTTCTAAAGAAATGACAACATTAAAATCACTAGCTAGGATCCAAGGTAGGTAATGATCCAAAGACCTCACATGTCTAACATGATCCCACAGTTGTGCTTTACCTTGGAAATCAGTCGGAGCATAAATATTAGAGAAAATAACTTTCTCCCCTGACTCTAAATGAGAAGCAACACAAGAAATTGAGCTCTTACAGGAGATCTACCAAAGAGGACTAACCTTTCGGGGATCCCAGAAACAAGCCACTCCACCAGAATTACCAGAAGCACCCGCACATTGACATTGGCCACGACCCCAAATCTTAGGAGCCACACTTAACAAACTATCCACTGATAACTTAGTTTCCTACAAGAAAATCACATCCGGAGAATGAATGCGAATCAAATCTCGAATAGCCTTTTGTTGAGGGATGTTATTCATACCCCTCACATTCCAAGAAAGAACTATCATCGTTGGGGTTGGGAAAAGTGAGCATCAATAGTCTTCACCGAACCAGCCTCAACCAAAGTCTCTCCAGCAAGCTTCACCTTTTCTTGGTCCTTTTTGTGACCAACCTTAACTGATTTCTCCAGAATCCCTTTCTTAAAATATTTTTGCTGCACACCCAAAATAGAGGAAGAAGGTTTAAGCTTACCTAAATTAGGGCTATCCCAAGCCTCCGAGTAGACCTTACCAGCACCAGAGGGGCCACCAGAATCACCAACCACCCCATCCCCCTCACCCATAACTAGGGCGGAAGGAGCTAGACCGGACACCATCTAAGGATCTTGGGCACCAAGATGATCCACACTAGGGACCACCGAAGGTTGTACCTCAACCAACTCCTTAGAACCAGAGCCATCCGCCATTTGCATGTCAACTGTAAACCCTTCCTCCTGAACTAACCCATCCAAAGACTCAAATCTATTGAAAGTCTCCCCTTCCTGTCTGTCTTTAAAAGGCCTCTTTTGGCCTTGTCCTCGATTGCAAGGTTTAACAAGAACAAAACCTTCTTTGTCCATGGCCAAGCCCTGCATTGGATCCTTACCCTTTTCCACCCTCATATTAGATTGGGTATCTGCATTAAATTTACCTCCTGTACTAAAAGCCCGAGGACACCTCTGCAGCAGATGTCCATATTCATGACATAGCCGACACTGAAAAGGCAACATTTCATAATCCAATGGCTGGGTCCAGGAATTAGAGCCAACAATCAAATCAATAGAATTAGGTAGAGGCTGACTTAGATCAATTTCGACACAAACCCTCACATAAGTAAAGATTCTCTTATCCAAAGTATGTTGAGAAGGACCAATAGGCTTACCCAGCAATAAAGCAATCGATTGTAAAATATCAGTTCTCCAACATTCAAGTGGCAGTCGAGGAAGGCGGACCCAAACCGGGACCCTCGAAGGAAACTCTTCTGCCGAATTAAAGCCTGCATGCCATGGTTTTATGAAAAGACCTACTTGGTTATAAAAATAAGGCCCCCCTTCAAATGCCTTATTTCGATCTGAAATGCACGAGAAGTCTACCAGAAAGAAATTGTTTGCAGCCAACAAAACATCAAAGTCACCCTTCGGAGACCATGTCTTGTGGATCCAAGTGTCCAAGAAAGAAAGAGAAACCCTCATCCCCATAAACTTACAAATCAAAACATGATTTCTGTAGTAATCCAGATCTTCAGCTACTGCCTCCGATTGAATCACCAACATAGGACGAACTTGTGCCCTCTCCAAGCATCCATTTACCTTATGCATTTTAAAGGTATTCAATTTTTTCCTACCCTCTCCAAAGGAAGCCCCATCACCAGCCTCCGTCATAGCATTATCTCCCCTCACCTCACCAATCGATGCATTCAATGCCATTGAAACCACCCACCAAAAGCACCAGACAAAAACCCCAAACCAAAACCAATCCATGGCAATTTACATGCAAGAGAAAATAACCTCAGGGAACACCACCCAGCACAGGGAAGCAAATAGAGCTCCACCCAGCCAGCAAAGGAGAAGGAGATCGCAGATAAAGAGCCACCCCCGCGTCCGTACCACACTCCCAACAGCCAACACCAAGAAAATCTGGAAGGAAACCAGCGCTCAGGAAAAAGAAATCAGAAAACGGCCACCCCTGGCCTCAACCCGCACCACAGCAAAACCCGTCCCCCCCACACAGATGCTAGGAACACGAACCAGAGGAGGCTAGGGCATGGGTGCCCTAGCGCGCCCACTGCAGGCTCCCGAAAATGCCATCCTTTTTAAGATCTCATCCGCATAATAATTCCTAATATGTTTATTATTTATTATTAGTTTTTTATAATTATTAATAGTACTTGTTGATAGGCACTACTATTACAATGGATTTTGCTTCTAGTTTGATTAACTTGTAATTAATATTTCTTTTTGCTAACCAATTATAAAATAGTATTTTAAGTTGTATGAGAAAAATATTATTTCTCTTAAAGTTAATATGCAAGTTTTTTAACATTATAATTTTTCTAAAATATTTTACATCAATATGATTGGTTGATAAAGTTTGAGTGTTATTGGCGGATTTCTCGGGCTAGGTCAAAGACGCGTAAGAAAACCGTTTTCTTTGCAAGGATAAGGAACCCGACAAAGAAATCCCTTCTTCATTGCAATGATAACAAATTCGTGGATAAAATTTCTATTTTTTTAGGGATTTGGACGCATGAATTCCAAATGTAGTAAAAATATTTTGCAAGGTGATTAAATATAGTTTTTGTTTATTTAAAGCTTGTTGTTTCAAGGTTTTTTCTTTAAATCCATAGAATTGAGAAATTTACTGTCAATAAATAGCTTATAGCGATTGGTTTTGCTCTTATGGACAAGCTTCTGCAACTAAATCAGGTATTTATTTAGTTTCTTGTCTATATATCCTAGTTTTGGGTGGCTTTACACATTAATTTATATGGAACAAAATTGTTTGTTTAAGGGTTAAATTTGAAGTTGCTTGCAGTTTAAGGGTTTTGGCAGTTTTGGTTGTTGAATTCGTGCTTTTAATTGTATAAAATTGATGGCAGATCTATATATTAAATTTTTTATGTTGGAAAATATGTCAGCTGCTTTCCATAGGAACATCGCCTTAAGATATGTAATCATCGGGCCACACTTGAATGTACCTCGACCATGAGCCATTTTATCGTAGTGAGTTATGGGGAAGGTCATGATTTGAACCTTTGTCCTACCCTTAGAAGTGTTGCACATTACTAGTACACCGCAACCCCTTGGGTAGTCACGTGATCTTTTTACTTTATACACTTTGAAAGAGTTGTAGTGCTTTTATTTCTGCAAACTTGCAATCTATCTTTTTGTTAAGGGAAACTAAGAACATCACTGGACCTAGACTAGTTTTTGGGGGAACATGCCCCAGCATTGGATGTGTTATTTCCACAGCTGTAAATGTAATCCTACTATGATTTGGACAAAAACTTCAATCATCTTTCTTTCTATTTTCTTTAATATTTAGCTGAGTCTAGACCTCCTATGTTGTATTTTATCTCATTTCAAACACTGTGTGAGTTGGATGTTGCATTGGGGTGCATTAAATGAGATAGATCTTGTGTTTTACCCAATTTAAATAATGAGCGAATTGGATGTTGTATTTTATGCCATTTTAAATAGCTTGTGAGTTTGATGTTACTCCTTACCCAATTTCAAAGTAGATTTCAACTTGGAGTCACCCACTGTAAGACCTAATGCTTTTACCAGTTGAGCTCATCTGATTTGACTATTGATATAAGTCCACCACCAAAAGACCAAACTGGGGATTTCAACAGGATACCAAATATTATTTATTATTTAGTCATACACACCCATGGACTTAGTACACTGTATTGACACCAAGAATTGGTTGGAAGGGGACTGATAATAATTCTCTTAGAGGTTGTCAAAAATCTCTTTTATGTTGTTCCAAGTTTTTCCTTTGAGCTGACAACATTACACCCAATTGTGTGGGGAAAAATCTTTGTTGAGTACACATTGATGAGATTGCTAGTTCTTTACTGTTCTTAGGATTGGGGTTATTCCTCCTGCAATTAGTTATATTACCCAAGTTCCTTTAATCACTTGTGGGTAGATGGGTGCCCCCTGTTACAATATATCTATCTTCAATACTCTCTTCCAATCGAAAAAGAGTATCATATAGTAACTTCAATACTCTCTTCCTATTTTGTTTTTTTTTGTCTATATAGTTGTCTTTTCAAGTTACAATGCTTTTTTCAGTACTGATATCAATTATTGTCAATTCTTTGGTATACTTGAATCTATGTCTATAGGTTTGCATGTGAGCCTATATTGTTCAACCTGTTTATTATTGCAATTGAAATTGTATTTATGTTTATAAATCATCAAGCACACAATCAAGAGTAGGAACTCCATTGAAAAAGAGAAAACAAGGATGTCACTATAAAGCCACTATTGAAAAACATATCTTTCATATTGTTGAAGACTAACAGACAACCATTGTAGCTAAAATAATTTACAAGCTATACATTCTTGGACGTTTAGAAATCTTGACTAATCTTTTTGTAAGAGTATATGGATTTATGTTGTTATCAATATTCACCGAGATATTTTTTCATTTTCTTTTCAAATTCCATATGTTTCAGATTAAAAGAAAAAAATTACTAAAAATAAGAAAGTATATGACACTCTATCGTAGCTATAGTAATTTAGGAATTAAAAAATATGAACTGTCATAATTTTTTCTTTTAATCTGAAACATATGGAATCTGAAGGGTGTTGGCGAGAAGTTGAGTCCACTTTTTGGCCAAAAAGTGAAAGTGTTTTCCCTGATTTTCAGAATTTGACACATTTGACCTTAAAATTTGAAGCACTTAGAGATGGAATCTTCAAAAAAGTCACTGATCATAAAATGTAGTACTCAGATTCTAGTTTCCAAATATGTAATTTATTTCAATACCCAAATGGTACAAATTGAGTTTCAATAGGCATTTTTAAAAACCACTGTTTAAAAGTCACTTTTTTTTTTACCATACCATGCACTTGTACGTCATCCATATTTTGACCTAAATTATCGTATTTTTCTAAATCTTTTGGGGAAAAGATTTGTAACTCACTGAAACACATTATTCAATATTTTTTTGTAATTTTTTATTGAATATATTTTTTTGTTAAATTTTTATTAGTCATATTTGTCGTTTTGAAAAATCGTTGTGTATGTCACACATAAGATGACCTAAAATTATCATTTTTTGATTTTTTTTTGAAATTGAAAAGAATTTTTTGAAGTACGTTCTCCTGCAATCCGTTTGTGAAAATGTTATGTTGATAAAAAGTTATTAAAATAGTAAAAAAACCTGATATTTAAAGTTTATAGACCAGTTTCATCATAAATTAATTGAAAAATAGAAAAAATAACCCAATTGTAAAAAAAATTACATATTTGGAATTTGCACTATCTCATCTATAATGGGTTTTAATTTTTTTGAAAAACTATGCAAAAAAAGTCATCAATCATATGTCCAAACTCACTATTTTTCTTTGACATTGTTAGGACCTTCAACTTGTAGGTCAAACTAGGTTGAAGGGCTAGGTTCAGATTCCCAATGCTTTTCCCAAACTAGAATACAAGCCAAAAACCCGACCACAAAGTAAAGCAAATTTCATTTTTTTAGAAACAGGATCCCGTTTACAAAATAGGATTTGTAAATCAGAATCTCGTTCGCTAATATTAAATGTGGGGACTATTGACATAAAAATGGGAATGGGATCATGTTTCCATGTCAACGGTCCCCACATTAAATATTAGCGAATAGGATCCCGATTATGAAACGGGATCCCATTTTTAATAAACGGGATCCCGTTTCTTTTTTACCATTTTTAAAAATTTACTGGCAAAGTTTTACTGTGAAGTCTGCAATGACTGAGTGTGACATATTGGGTTATTTTCTATCAACTTTTGTCTTTACAGGTGTTCAACTTGCATTTTGGATTGAATTTTTCAAAGGGGGCATCATGTAATCAGTTTTTGAAGTGGAATTGTTTAGTTTTCTACTTGTTTGGAGGAACAAAAGAGGAAGACTTTTGTTTTTATAGGTCTTCAACTTGCAATATGGATTGTTTTTATAGTTCTTCAACTTGCAATGTGGTATTAATATGCCACTTGAAGCAATAAGAGAGTTTATATCAAGTTTGTTTTGTAAAAGATCTAATGGTAAATTGTTTTATTTAAGTTCTTGTATTTCTGGAGAATGCATTAGTTGTGGAAATTTTTCATTCTTAAGAATTTGTATGTATGAAAGTGTTGATAATGATTGTGGACATCAATTAGTAGATGTTAAAAGATTTAAGAATGTTGACTATTCTTTAAAAGATGGAAAAATAGGAAAGCGTTGTGATTTAGTTACAAAAAAAGTTAGTGTGCATGCATTCATGAGTGAATTTAAGAATAAGATTGTACCTAAATATGTCATGCACTCTCAACGTGATTGATGGCTTGATGGCCAATTTTGCGCATGTAGAAATTCATTTCCAATTGGTACTATACTTTCAATGGTTGATTTTGTAGAAAATTATACTCTAGCTCCGCAAGAGGAAATTCAATCACAATATTATAATTTAGTGCAAGTAGCTATGTTTTTCCATATTTTTTATAGACATGCAAATGATAGCATTGAGGATGATAGAAATTTTTTAAGGGAGTATCATTTTTATTTGAGTGACAATCGATTACACTCGTCAAAGTTTATTCAATACTGTTTCAATATATTTTATAGAAATTTAAGAGAAAGAGGAATCCAGATGACAAAACACCTCATATGGTCAAATAATTGTACGGGGCAGTTCAAGAATGCTCAAATGTTTTATTGGTTAAGTAGGGTTCACAAGGAACTTAATGTCCAACATATATGGAGTTTTTTTGAAGCTGGGCATGGTAAAGGAGAACATGATGGAGTTGGTGCATCTATCAAAAGAATTCTTGCTAGATAACAATTAAATTCGAGGATGCAATAAAATTTAAAGATGCACATGGGATTGTGGATTGGTGCAATACAAGATTATCTGCACCTGGTTCGAGTGAGTACAGTTCATCGATTCTTTTGGTTGGTTGAAGAAGACAACATTGTACCCAAAGTTGATTGTGAGACAATCAATGGATCTACTAAATGGCATTCATTTAAGAGTTCGACAACAAGCACATGGACTATCTAGACAAGGGAGCTTGCATTTTTTTTGTCAGTTTTGTATCTTAGGAGATTGGGAAGCATATGAAAATACATAATGGGTTGAACAATGGGAGAAAATATCATTGACACCTGCACAAGCATACAATCAATATGAAAGAACTATTGAAGAAAATGATCAAGTGTTTGCATCTGAAGACTATGACCATGTTTCAGACCTTGTACAAGAAGGTAATTTAATTCAAATTATTTCAGTTTATTTCACTTTATTAAGTTAATTTGTAATACTAAATTATTTATATGGATATGTGCAAGTTATTAAATCAAAATTTGTTTGTAGGACATGTGTATGTTGTTGCACCTGAGGGGAATGAAAAGGAAATAGAATATTGGTTGGCGCGTTGTGTGGAGACTAAACATAAGTTGATAGCACCTCGAGAAGATGATGATGGCTATCATTATCCAATAGGTACGGTGATCCCCTTAAGAAAACTTTTAGGATAAATCTTTGATCCCCTTAAGAAAAATTTGAGAACTTATTTGATGATGGTTTTCATGTTTTCCAATAGGATCGACTGTGGTTGTTGGCACTTGGCTATGAAAATACCTGACAAGGAAGAATGGTCTACCTACATTTGAAGATTATGAAATGCATAAAAAGATTATACACTATTCACATTTGGTGGTGGCAACAAATATAAAACTAGATCGGTATCATGGAAGACCTACAAATAAAGTGCTATGAACAATTTCTATGGAAGAGCATGAGATAAGCATAAATGCATTGCAAAAATGAGAGGATGTAGATGGTACAATGGAATAAGTAAATACAGGTAAATATAGTTTTAGTTTTATATTGTCCTTTTAAATAGATTAAATACATGTTTTGATATTGGTCAAGTGTGTTATTAGTTGAAATTGATTTAAATTGTCCTTTTATAGATCCTTAAGCCATAATCGCAAAAAGGATCTAGTCCATGTAGATTCAACCTAGACAACATGGAATACTTGGTAAAAACAGGTAATTATTAGTTAAGTTATATTTAAATACATGTTTTGATTATATATTGATATTGCTTGTACATTAATAGTTAAAATTGATTTATTATATTTTTTTGTATCCTTAAGCCATCATTGCATTGATCTCATAATTTGAAACAAAAAGGAGAGGATGCCTAGATTCAACCTACACACATGTGTGGAATACTTTTAAATGTAGGTACTTGAGTTGTGTACATATGTATAGATATTTTTATATAAATTAAAATATTTATGTTTTGATGATTTCATTAATATTGCTTGTACCATTTTGATATCAGGTGGCGTGAAGACCTACTACATTTCGGGCACAAATTTGAGATGTTCTTGAGATGGCATAGCCAAATTTTGTAAATATTGTTTTGAGATGACATACATGTTCATACATACTTACACAATTTAACATTTTGTACAAATTACAAATATGTACTCTATGTACTTTTATGTATCAAAATCAATATTCTATATATTTTGTTTGTTAAATGTGCATGTTTTCCTACTTTGAAACTTTATATTTGATTGTATAATCACTAAATATCATGCATAAATTATTGTTAAATCAATTATATCCTTAAGACGTTGTATTAGGACCCCTTAAGACATCCCCTTAAGATGTGTCGTATTAACACATATCCTAAATATTATACTTAATTATATCATTTGTTATGATGATTCACCCTAAAACTTATAATACTTGTTTATATCACTTAATATTTATACTTAATTATACTCTTCTTTGATCCCCTTAAGACGTTGTATTAGGACCCCTTAAGACATCCCCTTAAGATGTGTCGTATTAGCACATATCCTAAATATTATATTTAATTATATCATTTGTTATGATGACTCGCCCTAAAGTATAATACTTGTTTATATCACTTAATATTTATACTTAAATATACTCTCTTTTGATCCCCTTAATACCTCATATTACGACCCCTTAAGACATCCCCTTAAGACAACCGATAAATTAGTGTTGGATGCTATTATTTGTTTTTACAACTTATAAATTAGTATTGGATGCTATTATTTGTTTTGACAGCTTATAAATTAGTATTGGATGCTATTATCTGTTTTGACAGCTTATAAATTAGTGTTGGATGCTATTATTTATAGAATTTATCAATGCTTTTGTTCTCTAATCTTGTATGGTATTGTTTATTTCTTAAAATTTCATCCTTTGTGGTATATAAATGGATTGCTTTTGTTTGTAAATTATGATTTATTGACTAATTATTGATTGATGTGAATTAAATAAGTTCATTGACTAATTATCACTAATTATTGAATGTACATATCATGTATATCATGTATGGGATCACTAAATTTGTAAAGTACAAATATTAAAATGTCCTATTAATTTCAACTTTAATTTCATATTTATATTTAATTTCACATTAATGTTCTATATTAATGTCTTGACTATGAACATAAAATGCATAAATGTACATGTGTACATTAAAATTGAACAATAATAAAGTCCATAATTTACAACATATTAAGTGCATGAAACCAATATATTAAGCGCATGAAATAAAGTCCATTAGAGTACAACCTATGAACTAAAGTCCAACAAAGTACTTGACCCATGAAATATAAAGTCCAACAGAGTACATGAGAAACCAAATATGTAGTCCATAAAATAAACAAATATAATCCATAAAATCATGTTTAGGTCATGTATCGTCTCTATAATCAAGAGACCTCTTCACACCATGCAGACCATGCAGATGACCTAAAACACTTTGTACAAGAGAAAGATGAAATCAAATGTAAGACGATGAAAAATGATTTAATGACAATTTAATTTATAATTCATCATAAAATTAAATTACCATCATATCTAGGTCTGGATGCTCTAGTACACCTGGACCAACCTCTAAATTCTTTGAATCAATCTACATAAACAAGACAAAGAAAGTTGAAATGAGATGTAAGTCTACAATTAAAAATAATTTAATTCAATTTAATTTATAATTTATCATTTTTAAATTGTATCGTATTCTGAGGTTGTGCACCCGACCTATTTGTACATGCTCAACTACAAGATGTGTCTCATGCTATAAAAGAAAAATATTTTAAAACATGTATTAGCTCATATTATATATATTCAATTTTAAATTTAAAATTAAAGTTATTCAGAATATATAATTTGTAATTGTCTTTAAATATAATATAAATTTTAAATTACCATGATATCTGGAGCCTACTCTACATGTCCTCTTGGAGGTGTAACTAAGACTAAGTCGTGATAGAAAGTCGCACTACTAAAATCCTACAAGATCAAATTTAAAGCATGTATACTTGAATTAGGTTAATATATATATATATTCAAGTTTGCACATTTTGAGTAGAATTTTTTTTAAACAACCTAAAATTCAGAGTCCTCACAAGTAGCCACAACATCCAATGTATGTTTGATGCCCATTCTCATTGTTGTATCAAGCTATACATATATGTAGACATTTAACACTTATAATATTTACAAGTGTACATGCACATTTGATATATAGTGAATTCAAAATTTATAATTGTAAAGTTATACTAATGTAAGCTAAACAATTTACAATATAAATGTACATGCCCTTGATCTGCGATGCTTGACAGTGGAGTGCTCAACAACCCCTCGGGTGAAATTGACATAGAAGTCAATTGACTCCCCTAAACCAACATAAATATTTTAAACATATGTTCATGATTCAATTATAAATTTAAAACTCAAGTTACAAATTATTTCATATATAATTTAAAAATTTGAAATCAAAATACCCCATAAGGGTTGCCAACTAGGACTGGTGTCGATGTATGTACTCGTGGAGTGGATGATTGCCCCATCATTAGTGTCATCTATACACCAAATAGTTTGATTGTTAAAATTTGTATTGCAAACTTTTCTTTGATATATACATTCATTAAAATTCTTATAAATTCAACATGTAGATGCATATTTATACCTATGTCATAGTGTCCTCAGGGTGATGGTCTACTGTAAGAAATTCTACAAATGAACTAAGGCAACCAAATGAACCACCAGAATCTCCACGTCCACCCGAACTAGGTGTGGCCTGATCAAGTCCATGGCATAACTGATGGCAACTAATGCATACATGTGGTCTCGACACTCTTGGAGTGGTACTCGGACTAACTCCATAAAACACTCCTCCATCATCGTCATCTCTATGCTCCCTACCCACTATCAAAGAAGCATGTTGGTCAAGGTCTCTTGCGAGCATACTAAGGGATCCTAATGTCAATACCACCACATGTTGATGCACAGGTGCAGGAATGGTAGGAACAAGAGGAGGAACAAGGGGTTGTGCATGCACAAGGTGTTAGGGATCAACCTTTCCCCTAACCTCTATTGTGACATGCCGCCACCAACACCTTCAAATGATTTAAAATCAAAATAATTGGGATTTTTCCCCATAACAAACTCTACATATAGTTTCCTCAAAAAATACAATAGGACCTCCAAATTAGTGTGTGGTGAACTGTCAAATACCATACACCATCAATCCCAAAAATGTGCACTCATCTATGGATGTATACACCACCTCATGGATATTCTAGATTTATTGGGAGGAATGGGTTGTCGAGTAACAGGGTCAAGAAAGTAGGAGAGACCGTCTGCATAAAATTGTCTCATTTGCTCTCTTTCTCGTTGATGCCTATCTAGATCAGAATCAATAGTCCTAATGGCATCCACAACATTTTGCATCATAGATGCAAAATGTCTCATGTATGGTGGAATCAATGCTTGATTTTGCATAGCATTGATTTGATTTTGAATGGATGCCACTTGATCATTTATGTGTGCTATCAAGCAAGCCTCATCAGATCCAATAGGTGTTGGAGGTGGGATATTAGGTTGAGGGGGTGGAGGGGGAGGTGGAGGTGGCTAAGGTGTTGGATTGATGATATCATCAATGTTAAATTGATCCATGATATCAGATAAAAGTGCACCTACATTAAATTATACAAAATTAACATACAAACTTACAAAATTACAAGAAATAGTTAAATTTGAAACGCACATGCAAATTTGTTTAAAGAGGATGTGCATACACATACATACACATACATATACATTGATTGAACTTGAGCATGTGCATACAAAATTCAAAATTTAACACATGTACAAACATTTAAAATAAAAAATACGATGCATAATTTGCATGCATACATCATTCAACTAAACTATGTACATACATACAAATTTCAAAAGTTAAGATCTAGAACTATGCAGTTTTAATACATTTACATACTAAAAAATAAACTTGAAACATTCACAAAAGCCTCAATTTATGTCTAACACACACACACACAAACACACACACACACACACACACACACACACACACACACACACACACACACACACACACACACACATATATATATATATATTACATTTTTCCAACAAGAGAAATCATGATCTAGTAGATAGGCATAAAATATATACTATTATAAATTCATCATTATAAGTTCATAAATTCCACCAAATTCATAAATTCATGTCACTAAAAATATCCATCCAACCAAAATCATAAATTTACGTCACTAAAAATATCCATCCAACCAAATTCATCACACAAAATATCCATCGAACCAAACTCATAAATTCATAACTATAAGATCATTATCTTAATTTAGAAACTGTCGTGGCTTTCTATTGCATCTCTTCATTTCTTTGCGTTTTCCTTTTCAAAATAAAAAATTCTCCTCTTTGCTAGCCATTGTCGATGCTCATCTAAGATCCCATCCATAGCCCTGACAACATCAACAACAGTTTGTATCCTAGATGAAAACATCCTCACAGGGGGTGCAATACATTTTTCATTGCAAATAATGTTGATTTGATTTGGATGGTTCTAACATTGGCATTGATTCGTGCTTGCAAGCGAGCACCATCGATTTCAGGTGGTGGAGGTGTGGGGTTATGAGGTGGAGTGGGCGGAGGTAGAGGTGAAGGTGGTGGAGATGGATGGCGTGGAGGTGGATTAGGAATATTATTGAATCAATCCATGTGATCTCTAAGATATAAGTGAACCTACATTAGATTTGTAATTTCAAAATGTAAGATACATGTTTAGGAAATACCCTTAAATCATTCAATATAAATTGCCTAATTGAATACAAATGATAAAATATCTAAGCCTCATTTATGTCTAAGGCATGTTACTTGAATGAAAAAACAATTAACTATTAATATAGGACAATTTATGAATGTTATAGGGTTTACGGTTTAGAGTTTAGGATTTAGGTTTTAGGGTAATAGGATGGCTTAAGGGGATCTATGTAGTAAGGTCCTAGTACAAAATGACATGAATTTTAAGTGATTCAAATTTGGTGAAGATGCCCAAGGCAACCAAAATTCATTAAGGTTGGAGGCAACTTCACCAAATTTTATTCACTTGAGCCATGTCATTTTGTCCTAGGAACTTACTAGACATAACTCCCCTTAAGCCATCCCATCACCCTAAACCATAAATTGATCAACCTAAATCATGAAATCTCATTCATATTATAATCTTGCATGATCTTATTATTGTTAAATTTGGTTGCCTTGGGAAACTTCACCAAATTTTGAGAACTTATTTGATCCCCTTAAGAAATGTCATATTAGGACCCCTTAAGATATCCTAAAGAATGGCTTAAGGGGATCTATGTAGTAAGGTCCCAGTACAAAATGACATGGCTTAAGTGAATAAAATTTGCAGAAGATGCCCAAGGCAACAAAATTTCAGTAAGGTCCTAGGCAATTTCACCAAATTTTATTCACTTGAGCCATGTCATTTTGTCCTAGGACCTTACTAGAAATAGATCCCCTTGAGCATCCTATCACCCTAAACCGTAAATTGATCAACTTGGATCATGATTTATCTCATTCATATTATGATCTTGCATGATCTTATTATTGTTAAATTTGGTTACCTTGGGGAACTTCACCAAATTTTGAGAACTTATTTGATCGCCTTAAGAAATGTCATATTAGGACCCCTTAGGACATTGATTTACGATTTAGGGTGATAGGATGGCTTAAGGGGATCTATGTCTAGTGAGGTCCTAGTATAAAATGACATGGCTCAAGTGAATAAAATTTGGTGAAGTTTCCCAAGGCAACCAAATTTCATTAAGGTCCTAGGAAAAAATGATGGCTTTAGGGTTTATGATTTAGAGTTTAGGGGGGTGAAGCCACAATAGTGGTTTACAATTCAAGTGAGGAAGGAAAACTCACAAAAAATGACCCCAAAGCAAAAAAAGTGATTTTGGGGGTTCGTATGAACCTACTAGTTCGACTAAACCCCTTTGAAGTTTGACCGCAAAAAAAACAACAAAAATGCATAGCAAAAGGAAAACCCCTTTGAATGGGTTCACTCGAACTAGGGTTCGACCGAACCCTGGTTCAAGTGAACTCCTAGAGATTCGCTCGAACCCCTAGGTACCCCTAGGGGTTCGTACAAACCCCCCTTATCCCTCATCCCCCTGAGACACAAAAAAACTTAAATTTTGGCACTTCGAAGCTCAAGTTGAGGATGAAAATGGAAGAATCTTCACAAACCCAATTGAAATTAAGTAGTCCTCAGAACGAGCTATCCAACAAATATAATTTTAATATGTTTTGGTTTTATTATGTGTTTGTTTTTTTAGTTTTATTAAATATAGGTTTTTCATCAAAAATGAAGGTCTTTGTTCTGTGCATATGGAAAAATAGCAAATTATAAAAAAAAAATTGAAAAATATGAGTGCACCAGATATTGAAGTCCTTGATCCAACAAAAAGATAAATTGAATTTCAATATATACCAAAAAACTTACGCATTATACAATGGCGCTATGTTTGAATTGTAATTGGTTTGACTTCAAAACTTGATTAAGGAAAAAATATTCAATAAAAAACTATCTAACGAAGTGGAAGCACTAGATATTGGAGTTACAAATTATCTAAATTTGAAAGAATTAGAATTTTATCCTTCATGGAAAAAAAGTTATGCATTATACGGTGTGCATCACTTTTTAAAAATGTTGTTTTCTGAAAAAAGCCAATTTTCGTGGGAGATGGAAAAAGAAGTACAATCTGATTCCAAAAATTTTGAAAAAAATATTTTTAGAATCTACAAACAAAACGTGATGAGACTCTTGCATCATCTTCAAATTCCTCATGGTTTAGCCCCTATAGGTGCCTGAATGTGAAGATTTAGTTAAAAATAATAATTTTGGTGTCTAGTTTGGCCAAAAATTGTAAACCACTATTGTGGGATCACCCAACCTAGTTTAGGGTAATAGGATGGCTTAAGGGGATCTATGTAGTAAGGTCCTAGAAAAAAAGACATGGCTTAAGGGAATAAAATTTGGTGGAGTTGCCTAAGGCAACCAAATTTCATTTTAAGGTCCTAGGACAAAATGAATGCTTTAGTGTTTAGGATTTAGATTTTAGAGTTTAGGCTTTAGGGTTTAGGGAACTTAGGGTGAAGTTTTGGTGGCCCTTGGAATAATGGACTTGCAAGTTAGTGAACAACATTTTCTTGTGGAACAGTTGATTGAGATAGCTCTTTTTTCGACTGACCAACCTACATCATGAAATCTCATTCATATTATAATCTTGCACGATCTTGTTATTGTTAAATTTGGTTGCCTTGGGCAACTTCACCAAATTTTGAGAACTTCTTTGATCCCCTTAAGAAATATCATATTAGGACCCCTTAAGACATTGATTTACGGTTTAGGGTGATAGGATGGCTTAAGGGGAAAAATGTCTAGTGAGGTCCTAGGATAAAATGACATGGCTCAAGTGAATAAAATTTGGTGAAGTTGCCCATGGCAACCAAATTTCATTAAGGGCC
Source organism: Sequoia sempervirens (assembly GCA_007258455.2). Lineage (NCBI taxonomy): Eukaryota > Viridiplantae > Streptophyta > Pinopsida > Cupressales > Cupressaceae > Sequoia > Sequoia sempervirens. Next base: position 24,404 of record VDFB02072753.1, read on the forward strand.
TAGGAAAAAATGATCGATTTAGGGTTTACGGTTTACGGTTTAGAGTTTAGAGTTTAGGATTTAGGGTAATAGGATGGCTTAAGGGGATCTATGTAGTAAGGTCCTATGACAAAATGACATGGCTTAAGGGAATAAAATTTGGTGGAGTTGCCTAAGGCAACCAAATTTCATTTTAAGGTCCTAGGAAAAAATGAATGCTTTAGTGTTAAGGGTTTAGATTTTAGAGTTCAGAGTTTAGGGTTTAGGGAACTTAGGGTGAAGTTTGGGTGGCCCTTGGAATAATGGGCTTGCAAGTTGGTGACTAGTTTATGAATATTTTTTATTTTATGAATAGATTGACTATTTCCATAATAGAAACACATAATTATGTATTAAGATTGAGTTTGATGTATATTTTAAGTGGATATTTTTTAAATTGAATATAAGATTATTTTATTTAACATTTTTTTCATTAATATTTCCCACTTAAATGAATTTTATGATACAAAATGTATAATATAAAATTAGTTAATGTTGAATCAAGTATTTTATTTTGGATTGTTTGGAATTGAAAGAACCTAAAAGAAAGAAAAGACAAATATTTAAATTCTTTTAGTGTCTAGGTAACTAGTACAAATTGAGATTTTAGACTAAACTAGAAGCCTAATTAACAACTAATTGACTAGAATGAAGGTTAAGATTGTCGAAAGACAAGAGGCAACACATGCAAACAAGAAATGGAAACAAAGAATGACTAAGAGATATCAAAACATAAAATAGAAATGAATGCAAATATTATCTAATTAAGTGACAACTGGAAATGGATTATACATGGATTTAGGAGTTTGCTAACTAAATTTGCAAACATTGTAAAATTTATGAATTGTAACTATTCTTTAACATATTGTTTTCTAATCTAATTATAATATAACATTGAAAGTAAAGTTTAACATATTGTTTTCTCCATGCAATGCAAATGAAATTTAAAACATGTAAGCAATGCAAATGAATTTTTTCCATTATCAAATATTCTTGAACATGAAATCAGGGTTTTCAAATGCAAAATGATTTGTTTGATTTTGATTTAGGGTTTAAGAATTTTTTTTGTTTCAATTCAATTTAGGGTTTCAATCCAAGCAATCAAGGTTTTTAATGCAATGTTTTTGTTTCATTTCAAACAAGGGTTTTCAAATCCATTTTTTTGTTTGATTTGAATTTAGGGTTTCAAAAAGCTTAATTAGGGTTTTCAAATGATTTTTTTTTATTTCATTTCAATTTATGGTTTTGAAATGCAATTTTTTTGTTTCAATTAGGGTTTTCAAATGCAAATTTTTTTGGTTTGATTGAACAATTTAGGTTTCAAAAGCTAAATTTTGTTTTTAAAATACAATTTAAGGTTGAATTTTTCCTTTATTCAATTTCTTCATGTTATATTTCATTTTTTCATCTATTTCTACAAATCATCATTTCTATTGTTACATGAAATAAAATGCTTAAAATGCTAAATAAATTGGAAAAAAATGCTAAAATCTATTCTTGTATTAAAAATTTAAACAAAAAATGAAAAAAAGCAAAAAATTGGGGGTGGAGGCATACTTGGATGTCGTTACACTGTCATTGTCACCCACACCAATTCGAGATCCCATGCAAAGCAGAATGAGTTTCATTTATTTTTTTAAAAATAAATACCATCCTAAAATGGGATCTCGTTTTGTAATAATCAGAATCTCGTTTCGCGTTCATCGGTTTGAAACCCTTTAACAAACGAGATACTGATTTTTAAAAAGCAGGATCCCATTTGGAATTTAGGCTCGAGATCCCATTTATGAAAATCAGGATCCCGTTTTTGCAATGCCAATTTCATTTTTTTTGGCTAAGGAAAAAACTTCCACATTTCATGGACTCAACTTCTTGCACTTACCTTGAAAAAAAATGAAAAAATATCTTAGTGAATATTGATAATAACATAAATCCATTTACTCTTACAAAAAGATGACCTATGGAGCAGAGATCTACATCTCTATGCTTTTCACAGACTTTTCAAAGTATATTTTTGCATACTGTTAGGTCTTCATCTGCAATTGTATTTTCATAGATGAATTAAGAGTTGTTATCGTCTCCACTCTATTGAATCCTATAAGCTACTTCTTTGGATTAACACTATCTGCATATTGAAATGAGGTTTGGAGAAAGAGCAAAAATCTAAACGACTTTCTGTTGTGTGGTATCTATTTCTTTCTTGAGTGAACAAACTATAAACCTTGACACTCTATTTCAGGACTAATTTCATCATGTGAAAGTGAGTCATTAAGCTTGGCATTCCAAACAATAGTGTTATGTCTAACTCAGAGCTTGATTGAAGATATAGTTTGTGTAGATAACCTTGAGAATTATGCCATCAACTACAATAAAATTATATGGACATGATGGCTTTGGCTTTGTTAATCATGTTTGTTAATTGATATATGGTAATTAACTGTGGGTTTCCTATCCTCAAAACAAAATAAAATGAATAAGAATGTGGCTCAAAATAGTTGAAAGAGTGAGCACTCAATCTGGAGGAACATTTACTTGTATTTGGTAAAGTGCATATGATGATTTCAAACTAGTAAAAAAACTGAGCATATTATGATTTCTCCCCTTTTTTAAGTCTCCTTTACTACTTCTCCATTATTTTATGTGTTAAGTTCCATATAAAGCACCTTTTCTTCACCTGTTTTTCCCATCTCCAAAATCATACATTTTGCAATTTATTTTTAGTCCATTCTTATTTACTGTTGTAAGCAAAAGTAAACATTTAGTTTTGAAAAGATCTATCGGTATTAGATGCTCTAAGACATGTCACTATATAAATTATATGTTTAGTTGAATTCATATTTAGAGGTTTCTCATTTCCTAATTGATGAATCTATTCTTAGGTGAGTGGCTAGAAAATTTATTTGTCAACTATCTATTACAAGCAACAACTAAATTTGCAAATCAGGTACGATTTGTTTACACAAAAAAATAATGGTTGATATTATTGATATTGATAATTATACCAAATGTCAAGAAGTAATTGTTCTAAACATTGATATTGCTTTGAAAAATGACTTAGTTTGTTTAGAATCATTTTCGTATAATGTAGGAGATTTCCTATTTGATAGTCTTCAACTATTGCTTCATTTTCATTACACTTCACACTAATCACGAAATGGATTAATCGATCACTTTTTGTTACTATTATTGAAAGATGGTTTTGATGCATTACAAGCACTTGCACAAGAATTGTACCCAAAAATCTTGTACAAAATGTACAGACTATATGACGTCACAACTTATTTAGGTAAAATGTGATTATCTGCATCAAGCACTATACTAGAACAACAGAGAGGCCTTTGGGGAAACACATTCTACATACGATGGATATCAAAGTGGTTGAACATACCAATTGCATTATGGTCAACAACAACAAAGAAACAATACTTACATTTCAATCTCAATATTTAGAAAAACCCATATACAATTCTATTTCACAACGAAAATTCTAATTATGGTCATTACGAACCATTATTGTGCGAAAAAAATTCAACAATTTATAGTCGTATAGTATTGAATTACCTTTGTTTCAACTGTGACACATTGGAAAAAACTATTGGCAACATATTACACCTAAGATGGAAGTAAATGGAGTGAAAAAGGCTACTATGTTCACAAGAAATTGTGGTGAAATCCTTTTCAACACAATATGTTACTTGATGAATGGGGAATTTGACACTCAATCATTAAGACTTTACTTTGCACAATCTTCATGCAATTCAACAAAAGGTAGTTGTACAAATGTTAGTAGCTATCTAGAGCATTTATTAAAAGAAGATATGTTAGACACCATAACATGTCTTCCAAATTGTAAACAGTATATTATCAACATGGCAATGCCATATGAAGAAGGGAGAATTGAAGGAGGTTCATTTTGCTTACAATGGTTAGCCACTATTCTAAAAATACATATTCATTTATGGTCTTGAACTACTAAAAAAATTGAGAAATTTTTTCATAGAAAAATAAGCACAAACAATCCATATAACATAATCTCATTTAAAACAAATACTTGACATATACACTACGAGCTACTAGTAACAACAAATAGTATTGATCAAATTGAGAGAAGCTTTACAACTTCTGCATATTCCCTTCTACAATCGAAAGAAAGTCATGTAGGGGTTAAAAGAAGGGAAATATCTCCAGAACCAATTAGTAGTAAAGTACATGAACCAAATATTGTTGAGAGGAAAATAATATCACTTACTCAATTAAAGAATAATCAGCGTAATTACAAACCAAGTAAACAACAACAAAATCTAATTATACCATCAAATCAAATTCAACAATGAAAAAGGAAAAGGGAAATATTTTTCAAACTACATTATAGTAGACCACATGAAGCGAAAACTATTGATAAGAAAAAAATATCACTTACTCAATTCAAGAGAATACTATATACTTATAAACCAGCTAAACAACACTGTTCTAATAAATAATATAGTAAAAAAAATTCAACTAAAATATATCTCGAAGCAATTGAGGACACTCTTGAATACAAATATTTTTGATAATATAAGCAGGGAAGGGCCTTGATCCCATGGAACATTAGTAGATCAAAAAAAGAAACCTAGGTGGGAAACAACACCACCAGCCAAACCAAAAAATAGCATTAAGTTGGCATGCAGGCCCAAATTTAAAACCATCGCTAAAGTCCAACCTTGTCAATCAAGAACATATAGTTACTACCAACAAAATTTAAGCTACAAAGACCATTAATTAAGTCTACAGTATACCAGGTGGTATTCCACCAGATCTTAAAGAGAATATACAAACAGTCCCAGATAATTATGTAAACCAAAAAACCCATCTAAAAGTAGGAAAACAACAAACCAAGCCATTAGTTGGATTTCCTTAATAGGTCCCTATACTCTCCTAAGAGAGCCACATACTCACGCCAGTCAGGTCCCTCCCTCTATTTCATCTAGTAGTTTGAGGGAATAAGCCTTCCCTTGCTTCTTCAATTTTTTGGAAATCTTCGCTTCTCTCGAGGCCACTCCCAACATTGTGCGTCTCATCAGCCTATTAGAGAATCTCATCAGAGTAACCAAGGAATTTTCCATATCCTCAAATTGGACCTGCAAGAAAGTTAGTCTACTTTTAAGAAAATCTATACTCAAATCTTTAGAATTATTCTCCTAGCCAGAAAGCCCAACATCTTGTTCATTCCCAATTTCATTTTTTTTCTTTAGATCGCTCCACTTGCTCCTCCTCTTCCTCATCCTTTTCTTCCTCCTCCAATTCATCTTCCCCCATATCATAGGTAGTTTCCTCAAAGTCATAATCTTCAGAATCATCATCTTCTTGAGCCTAAAATTCCTCATAACCCGGGATATCCTCCACATCCACAGAAGCTTTTTCTTTCCCCTTTTTTTCTTTTGAGGCCACCTTCACTAGCCGAGCAAACCTTTTTTCACCACTCCTACCACTCCCCTAACCCTATAAATTCTCCTTGACCACCTCCTTTTGATTCAAATCCTCATAAATATTAATAACTTCACTAGGATTGACCTCCTTTCTAGGTTTCTTGGCTTTAGGGAGTTCAAGCAGTAGGGGAGAGTGTTTTCTCTTTTTAGGGGTAGCTCTAGTAAGTAGCAAGTCAACATTCTTTGAGTCCTCACTTTTCTGGGATTGATGGGTAGAAGGGTTTGACACATTAGCAAATAGAGAGGAGCTCTTAGCAGGGATAAGCAAACATCTCGCAACAACAACAAGAGGGTTGTAGGGAGAATGTTCAACAACTAAGGGCTCAACAACTTTAGGGTTTTCCACCCTCCGAAGCTCAACATTTTCCTCATCAGAATGGTTTGGATTTTCCATTCTTGCATTAAGAGGATTACCATGGGGATTTTGGGAAAGGGAAAAATTGTACAGAGTAAGCATAAGGCCTTGGTGGAGTGGCAAGTTAGCCCCTTTCTCAATATTCAACTGCATAGAAGACATAAGGTAAAATGACAGGTTTATGTGTTCCCCATGTCTAATGTGGTTTAAAATAGAAAAGTGATAAGCATGAACAAACATATAGCGACCTTCTAGAGTGAAATATCACATAACAAACAAACTCACAAGGGAAAAAGGAGGAGGAAGTTCGAGTCTGGCATATCCATTTTGGAAGCGGTTGAGACTTTCTCCATCATGTAGAAAATTATCCACAAATCGTTGGTAGTCAACTCCACTCTTTTTGGAAACCTTTAGACCGGAATTTTGCAGCCCAGTGGCCTCTACTATGAAATGGGCAATAACTTCAAATTTAATAACCCTAATCAAAACACAACCTATCCTCCAAGAGTTTGTAAATTTCACCATCAAACTTTCATTATAACATTTAAGAGATTGGAAGAAGGATGCCATTCCCACATTTTTGAACATTCTCCAAAGGCCAACATTCTGCTTCAACACCTAGCAATTAGGCAGTTCGGTTCTTTTTCTCGGACCTATCATCTTGCTCATATGTAAGCTCTTTTGCAGAGACTAGCTAGAATTCATACTCCCCTTGACACTCTGCTTTCTTCCCAGACAAAAACCAACATTTAAAACCCAGGAAAAACACCGACTCACAAAAGAAATGCAATTCAGGAAGTTTCTTCTTAGGTATGAGAAACTCACATTTCCCAAAGCCCAAAAGGCATTATGATTTTTGCAAGCATTAACAACCATAATTAAAATAGTGCCATTTCCCTCTATAGGGATATGTGAATAACTAATAGAGGGCATATCGATACATATTGAAAAGACACCCTTTAAGAAAACTATAATCGGCATGTGATTTTTGATCATATTCTCTAACGGGAAATTAATGAGAAAATCTCCCTCAAGGATCCTTATATGTGTGCACGTACCACTTAAGCCATCATTACTGGGAAAGCTTGACAATGCCACAATGTACTCTTCCATCCCGCCAACAACCAACTTATCAAATTCTTATTTGATATTCATTTTCAAACTTTTCATTGAGGATGATATCTCTAAGAGGCAATGACATGTTTCCATTGGTCCACCTTATCCAACCCCTACTCTTCAGCGCCAAATTGGCAACATAGTTAGTCGCACAATTCCCTTCCCTATGCACATGTTGAATCCGACAGATAGTAAATGAATTTTTAATAACTTTACACTTGTCTATAAGATTTTTTTATTTCCCATGGGGGTAGTGACATCATTTAAAATATCCACAATTAACTTTGAGTCCCCTTCAATAATAAAATTTTTGAAACCCAACTCCTTTAGGAAATTGAAAGGTCCAAAAGCAGACATAGCTTCCACTTTGTTGTTCGAACAAATCCATAGATTTACTCCAAACACCATTATGTAGTCACCATTTTGATTTCTAACCAAGCCACCAACTCCAGCCTAACCCGGGTTGCCTTTAGAGCAACTTTCAAAATTGCACTTCTCCCAGTCTTTCAAAGGAGGACACCAGATAGTACCCATCCTATTAAGCATCTTGGGTCAGTTCAGATTGGTCAGGTCTCTACTTATACCCCAATTTTGTTTTATTCTCATCTCCTTGTAGCTCGGCTAGGAGTTGGAGAAGTTGAATTTGCTTGCCTCAATATTTTCCTTAATTTGAGTTCTAATACCTCCCCACTGCTTCTCTCCACCTCTCTAAATTTTTTGTTTTTTTTCTCCTTCCAAAGCCCCCAAGTAACAAAGTGGGGAACTTGATTCCACAGATCCAAAATAACATTGTGAGAGAAAGGATAGTTTGACCATCCTTCAATAAATAGCTTCATAGAGTTAGGAAAAACCCAATCAGAGGACAACAATTGCAACACATTGGACCACACTTCCCTCACATAATTGCAATGGAAGAACAAATGAGTTATCGATTCTTCCTCCTGCTTACATAGAGAACACCAATTTACTTGATGGAAACCTCTCTTAACCAGGTTATCAATGGTGAGGATATTGTCATGGGCTGTAGACCACCAAAAACAGTTAATTTTAGGAATCAAATTCTTAAGCCACACCACTTTCTAGAAGGAACTAGGAACAATATCCTGGGTTCTCACCAAGTATTCATAGGTCTTTCTAATCGAGAAAAAGCCAGAGGAGCTGCTTTTCCAGAGCCATTCATCCTCCCTTCCTTGATCAAACCACTTCGCCTCCCCAATCAAATTATGAAGATTGATGAGGAGAGGATCCCAGTTCACCTGTCTTTGGCCTCATAGATTATTTCTCCTTAAGAAGGCATCAAAATCCTTCCATTTTGGTTCCTCCCCTTCCAATTTTATGTAATCACTTACCCTTTTGCCACAAATTTTGTTGAGGAAGCACTTTAAGGGATTCAAATCCTCATTAGCAAATAGGGTGACATTCTCAATCCAAGGGTTCTTCCAAAAATCTGTGTTAATCCCATTCCCTATTCTCTTCCTTGCCCCTAACTTTAGTACATTCCTTAACCTGATTAGGTGGTTCCATAAGGCAGAACTAGAAGGGAGGTCCATTTGAGACAGAAAACAACTAGAGTTTTTGTTTCTCAAGTACTTGGCTTGGAAAATTTTGACCCAGTCTTTAGAAACTTCCAAAAGATTCCAGCCTATTTTAGCAATTAAGGCTTTGTTTAACATATGGATTTTTCGCATCCCTAACCCCCCACACCTTTTAGGCCTACAAACTTTATCCCAGCTAACAAGAGATAGTCTATTTTTTTCCTCTATTCCTAACCACAAAAATTTCCTCTAAATCTATTCTATCTTCTCCCCTATATGAGCAGGAATTTTAAACAAAGAAATACAAGAATATTCTAAAGATAGCCTTTAAGAAGTTAGGTTTTACCTGCTAAGCTTAGCAGCTTCCCCTTCCATCTAGCCAATTTATGTTGAATCCTTTCCAATAACTGGTTCCAGTAATTATTTTCTAATTTCTTGGAAAACAATGGGAGCCCCAAGTATGTATCAGGAAACACAACTTCTTGGCACCCTAGAATTCTTTTCACTTTGTCCCTTAACTACTGATCAGTGTTGAAAAAGTAAACTTTGCTTTTATCATAATTAATGCACTAATCAGAAATCGTAGCATAATCATTAAGAATTTGTTTCCATGCTCTTGTTTCCCCCACCAAAGAATCCCAAAAAATAGGGTATCATCAACAAATTGTTGATGGGATTCAGGCCTGAGAGAAGAAGCAACCTTAATACCTTTAAGAGCTTGCACATCCACCGACCTTTGGATATTTCTTCCCAGGGATTCAGAAACAATAATGAACAAGTAGGGAGAAAGGTGGTCCCCCTCCCTGAGACCATGACCATAAGAGAAGACGCCTTAGGGAACACCATTAACCAAAATAGAGTACATAGGAGAATTAACATAAGCCAAAATCATCTTTAAGAATCTTTCATCTATCCCAAAATTCTTAAGAACAACAAAGAGGAAAGGCCAAGAAACCCTATCATAGGCCTTTGAGATGTCAATTTTGAAGGCCGTTCTAGGATTTTTAGAATGCTCCATGGAGTGGATTATCTCATGGGTAGAAATAGCAACATCAATAATGTTTCTACCTTGAAAAAAACCTTTTTGATTAGGACCTATCATTTTTCCCAACACTAGTTTAAGTCTAAAAACCAAAATCTTAGAGAAAATTTTGTAGATAGTATTATAAAGGCTAATAGGCCTATAATCTTTCATAGCTGAGGCATCATCATATTTAGGTATAAGAGCTATAAAAGTAGCATTCAAATTATTTAAAACCCTTCTCGACCTAAAAAAGTCTCTAGTAGCATTAAAGAGATCATTTTTAACAATTTCCCAGTAAGTTTGATAAAAGACTGGGGGAAATCCATCAGGTCTAGGGGCTTTAAGGGGTCCAAAAGAAAAAATAGCCTTTTTGACTTCATCCAGAGAAATAGTATTAGTCATCAACTGTAAATCTAACTTAGAGACAACATTAGGAATAACATTAAGAAAATCAACATTAACCTGGGGATCATTGACAGGGTTTAAAAGGTAGGAAGAGAAAAAAATAATAGTTTCCCATGCAATCTCTCTTTCATTAGTAACAATAGAACCATCCTCTTTAACCAGTGATCTAATTTTGTTTCTACTTCTGTGTTTGAGAGTAGATTGGTGGAAAATTTTGGTGTTCATGTCCCCTTTCATCAACCGTTGAACTCTTGAATTTTGTTTCCAAAATATTTCCTCCTTTTTATTGCACTTATACCATTGGGATCTCAGGTCTCTTTCCTTCGCACAAGTCTCTTCATCCACCAATCTAGACTCCATTCTATTATGTATTTCTTTTAAACTTTTTCCTAGAGCATTTTTTAACTCAAAAATGTTTCCAAAGGTTATCTTATTCCACCCCTTCACTCTTTGCTTAATACGACGAAGTTTTTCAGCCAAACAAAACATAAGAGTTCCAAGGATGGGTTCCTCCCACCAGGATTGAACTAAAGCGACAAAATATAGATGAGTGCACCATGTGGCTTCAAATCTAAAAGGGAAGGGGGCCTTATTATGATCCACATGTTTTTTCAGAACCAAAGCATTATGATCTGAACCAAACCTAGGAAGAGCAGAGAGAGAAAGGAATTGGGAGATATCCCAATTAGCACATATCAAGAATCTATCCAATTTAACTTGAATTAAATGGTTTTCATTCCTCCTATTTGAACAAGTGAATTTAGTGCCTTGAAGAGGAATATCAATCAACCCTATTGAGTTAAAGAATTCAACAAGCTCCATCACACTATCTGAGTAATCATCCAATCCACCTAACTTTTTAGAAGGAAGGAGGGGAGAATTGAAATCCCCTCCCAACATCCAATGTTCATCACTCCTTTTAGAAATAGCTTCACTAAGTTGTTCCCACAATAAAACTTTGTCTCTGCTAGAATTGGGGGCATAACTATTAACAAGATTCCAAGACTCATGAGAGCCAAGATCTTCCAGAGTAATCTCAAGGTAATTCTTACTATCAAAACGTAAAGAACCTTTCAATTTTGAGGGTTTCCAGAGGGCAGCATTACCTCCGAATGCTCCTTCAACTTCACAAACAAAAAAAAAAGCTCCAGGCCAAATACTGACTATAGCTTATTCACAAGTTTCTTCTTCATCTTCGTTTCTTGTAAAAGGAGGACATCAACTTTGTTATCCATTATGTAGGTCTTAACCAGAAACTATTTATAAGGACTATTGAGGCCCCTGATATTCCAAGATACATACTTCATTAAAAAATAGTAGCATCCACACCCCCCAACACAACGAGCACCCCTACCTACTTTTTCTTGGAATTTGATCCCATGATCAAATCCAAGGTTTTTTGTTTGCCTGTAGCCACATCCCTTACAATATCTTTCAATCTTGATTCCTTTTGGGAGGGTCTTCCCACCTTATTTCCCCCTCCAACATCTAGTTTATTTTTCTTTTTGCTTTTCATGGTGGCTTGTAACCATCCCTCATCATCCTCCTTATCACTTGATCCTTGAGGGAAGCCAAGAAGAGCAAGAGTCTCATTTAGATTTTGAACACCACACTAGGAAACATGATTTAGCTCCTCCAAAGATGGAGTTATTTCTTGAAGAACATACTCACCCTCTTCTAGGACTTCCACAGTACCATCTGTCTACTTGTTAGCCTTTAGAACCTGGACATTCCACACCAACAAGGGGTCCTCAACTTGGAGCTTAACCTCCCGATCTTCAACAAGAGGAACAACTAGCACCTTAGAATTCTTATCCTTTAAAAAGGGAATGGCCTCAGAATCATTATCCTTCAGAAGGGGAATGGACACCTTATGGGGAGACAGAAGAGAAGGCTGCACTCTAGAGTCCATAGATTTAGGCGAAGAGTCTCCTTCAAACCTCTTACCTTTAGCTTTTGAGCTTTCACCCAAACCTGCACAAGAGTCAATAAGATGACCAAACCTCTTGCAATGGTGACAGAAGAGGTGAGAATTTTCATACTCCAGGGGTTGGGTCCAGTTGCTAAATATTGACTTAAGCAAAATAGAAGTAGGAAGGACCATATTAACAACCACATTGACACAGATACGAGCATACACAAGTCTCAATATCTCCTGACTGATTTTATCAATGGCCAATAGAATCCTGAAAGAGTTAGCTATACCTTGGAAAATTCATTTCTCCTAGAACTCCAAGGGAAGCCTCGAAAGGTGAACCTAAGTAGTCTCAAATGCCCCCAAGTCAACCGATGGGTCAAAGCCCGGTTACCATTTACATAGGGAGAGAAATTTTTTAAAGCCTGGGTCAAGGGCACATGAACCTCCAGTTAAAAATTCCATCATATCCTCACAGACCACAAAAGATAACAAAAAAATACCTCTAGGCATGGTGTTAATGTTCACACTACCTTTGAGGTTCTAGGTTGAAGCAGCATGTTGATGTTCAAAACAACACAATATTAAACAGAATATCCCTATTCTATTTCTCATGAAAAAGAAAAATAACATATAGTAATCTAACTCCCAAGGTCCTGGTAGTTGGTGCTCAACTGTGTTGATATGGCTCAACGATCAATGTAACTGTAATGTGCAAGGGGCCTTTGCTGGTAATAAGGAACAAAACTGCATAATATCAACTAACCTATGTTTGTGGGGGGGGGGGTTAAATAAAGATAAAAAGATAGATCAAAGCCTTAAAATAGAATAACATGAATAAAACTACTTAATATCTAGACATGCATACCAATAATGAGTGTTTCTTCATCCAACCAGAACCATAGCATGAAACAATCCATAGAATAATCTTACCATTGCATACATCCATAGTGCTAATTCGACAATCATAACCATTCACTAAACTCTACTTTATAATTTAAAACAGATCATCCACTCATCATCAACATACAAATCAAATAGATATAATCAATAATTTTCATCCACAGATAATTCAATGAGATAATCTTTAAATCTAGTTTCCTCTATTGATTTTCATCAAACAAAAAACACTTAGGCATAGTAAAACCATTGACATACAAATTGATTATAAATCATTAACCTTATCAAATAGGTCTAAAACTGATAACATGAAAAAGTTGTACAAACTATAAAACTATATCTAAGTTCAACTGAACTTTTAAAGTATCTTCTAATAACAATGAAATCCTAAGACTATTTATTGTTTGCTATCATCAGGTGGCTAATCTTCCTTCAATGAGCCGACCTTTACAAAATAGAGCCCAAAAAGTACATATAAACATAACACACAAGTTCCTCTCAATCAATGGCTTAGATCCACAAATTAAGGAACTAGAACTAAACAAAGGACTAGACTACTAATCTACATTACAAGGCTGGAGTGCTTTGTTGCACAAAATTCTGACACCCAAAGAAGAAGGTGGAACTGAGGATAGGAATTGAAGTCAAGTTCATATCAAAGCCCTACAAAAGAGGAGAGAAGAAGATGTTGTTCCAAGTGAAGAGAGCCAACTCACTTATGCGTTGCATGCTCAAGGATGTACTCATCATAATTAGAGAACATTTATTGACGAGTATCTGAATCAGGCCCATCCAACCAATCATCCTCAAATTTAATCCTCTTTAATTCTGTTGTAACCAATTTTTGCACCTCCTTTAATTTGATCACTTCCCTTCTAGCAGCCTTTGCTTCTTCCCTGATGTCCATAAACCTATCCAATAACAAATCCTCTCCATCATCTCCTTTTTGCATCACCTCTTCAAATCTACTCTTCCATTTCTCCCTCATCTTATCCAAAGAAAGACCCTCCTTGACCAAGGTATCTAGATTGACTAAAATAGCCACAATTGCCTCTAATTCATTAATCTGTTGATTCAAATCTTTACTTACCTCTTGAATCTCATTTTTATGCCTATGAATAGACTTGAATTTATATCCTATTATACAAAAATATTTCTCAACAAAATCCACATTATCATCCTCAAGAATCAACTTCTCAAGCAGAGTTGACTTAGGTACCTTGCTAATGTCCTTAAGCTTTTTAATATATACTTTATATTCTTCATCTTGCTTGTCTAGACCTTCAACATGCTGGTTCAAATCCCCTGCCAACTCAAGTGTTGTTTCATGAACCTTGAAACTATCAGTTAACACTTCATCTACCTCTTGATTGAGCTTATCAATCCATCTTTCTAGTATTCCCACCTTACTCTTCATATGCACCAAGTCATCAACTTCCTTCTTTGTGAGTAAGACTAGTGATTCGAGAGCTGCAACTTGTTGAGAAACTGGAGTTGAGACATCTTTTAAAAACTTATGCAATTGATCCAATTGAGCCTTAAGCTCATCTTTCTTTTATTTGTCTTTGATCATCCTGGACTTGTTAGAGGAAGCCACAATATCAATTGAGTTCATTTGTTGATTTCTTTTAGGTCTTCCCAAGTTCACCATACCCAGTTGATAATCAGTCATTTGCATATCCTCTCGGTTCTTATCCACCATTGGTATTGCACATTCAACAATGATTTCTCCTATGTCTGTAAGTTAGAAGGAATGAAGAACCCTGGCCTTCTTTTTGGATCTCTCCTTCTCAATTTCCTTCATCATCTCATCCCAATTGAGAGGCTAAGGTTGAACTATTTGTTTCTTTTCCAAGTCCAGCTTTAACCATGTAGGAGCTGTAGGAGTAGGAGCTACTTGTGTTGAGGAAGAAGCAGTAGTAGTAGAAGATAAAGGTTGCAATATTGTATTCTCAGGTCAAGAGTCAACCTCTTGCACATTTTTCTGCTCTTTTTGTGCCTTTTCTTGTGCAAGCTTTTCAACCTCTTCTTTATCCTTTTGTTCTTGCAATTTCTTAGCTTCCAACTCCTGCTTTAGACATTCCTCTTCCAAACTCTTCTCTTCAAGCATCTTATCCCTCTACTTCTTCAATTCCTCAACATAATCCCATGCTTCCTTGGACTTCTCATATTTAGCAAGCTTGGCAACCTCCTTTTCCCTTTCCAAGCATTCTTGTTCTTCCTTCTTCCTATGAGCCTCCTCCACAACCTTAAATTTGTCTTCAAGGGCTTCTTTCTCTCTTCTTTGCTTGGAATTTTCCAACTCAAGATCATGGATCCTTTGCTGCAAAGCTAATTCATCCCTTTCCTCTTTCATTCTAAGCTCATGCTCCTTTTGTTGCTATTGCTTAGCCAATTCATCAACAGTAGCTCAAGCTTCCAATTCTTGTTGCTTGATTGATCTATCAGATTGTCCCTTAGCAGCATTTTCCTATTGTTTGGCCAATGCATCAACTTGTGCCTTGGCATCCACTTCCCTTTTAGCATCCTCAAAGATTTTCCACTAATCCTCTTATGTTAACACATACTCTGTTCCTGCATCATCTATTACATCATGGGAAGCCACTATAGGAGTTTCTTTATCAGATAGGGTAGCCTCATAATCTGTTTCAATATCATGTATTTCTACTTCAGGCTCCTTCTACTTCAACAACTCAGCTTCTTTATGGAGGGTTCCCATGGGCATTCCCTCACTTGGTTGCTCTGCAACAAGGGGTTGAGTGGATTATTCTCCTACAATAGATGTCGAGGCATCAACTTTTGCAATGGTCTCCCCTTCTTGTACCTCTGGCAGGTCTTGGGAAACTACCTCCTCTTCAACATTAGAAGGCATAAACTCTAAGGGTTCCTTCAGTGGTATCTGCAACCTTCCTCTTTTTGGATGGTTGAGCTTCAAGCTAGTTAACCCTCAAGCTAACCCATTGCATGATTCTATCCAAGACTTGTCTTGCAACTTGTTTTATATCAATGGACTCCTCAACATTCCAATCCATTGGATCAAGATCTTTAATACCTATCTTATCTATATCATATTAGGGATCTAAAGTCAACCCATCATCAGACAATGTCTTTGGAATTTCCTCCTTGATCCCATACTCAACCATGAGTGGGATAGATAATCTTTCATATTTTCTCCTCCTAAGATCATACTCGTCTTGCAGATCCATCCAAAAGTCCTCCAATATATTGAAATGTTTGTCAAAGAGATTGGGAAGAAAATCCTGCATCTTGTGCCCGGGGTCATAATGCTTCCTAGAATTGTATAAACCCAATTTTAGATAAATCAACTCATCACAAATAGCCTTAGCTGCCACAATGTGTGGACAACTAAGCTCACCCAACTTCATGGGGAACTTATGACAACCAGTCTTGTGTTTGGAACCAAATTTGAAATTAACAACCAGAGCTTGATAAATGATTTCCTTTAACACAATTCTATTGTTACAACACCTAGGGAGCAAGTGGGGATGACCATAAAAACCTCCCAATCTAAAGTAAGCAAAAGTGGGGTATTGAATAAACTAGTGTCCCCATTCATTGATGAAAGTCATTTCCTCCCTATTCATTCTATATCCATCATCTCTAGTGAGCCTATTAATAATAGCATAAAGGAATGTATCATTAACCCTCCTATAATGTGACTCTGATTTTTGCAAGGTAAGCTGATTATAGTGCTCCCACACCTTTTTTCCTTAGGCTTCTCCCAATATGCCCACTGTATGGAGTCTAGGAAAGATCCCCATCCTAGCACCAACATAGATCACATAAGAGGTCATGAATAAACTCTTGGTTTCTCTCACTCTAAGCACCTGATTATGTATGCCCTCTGATACCAACATAGGCCAATCAAACTATTGCCTTCCATCCAAAATAGCTTGGATGAATGGGAACATCCATTCTTTAAATTGTGAAGCATCTCTTTTTCCAAATACCCTATAGAGCAGCATGATTATATCTCCAATTCCTTTGTTGAAATCTTCCCTTTTTGGCTGGTTAGGAAGCTTAGTTAAAGACTTCTTCTCTACCCTCATCCAATGCTTGTTCATGTGGGATCTGTTAGGTTTTTTATTGTTATTGTAAAGCTTCAGTGCTTCTGCTTCATTTAGCTGCCTAGGATCTTGATGAACATGTGCATCAAACATAAACCTAATCATTTGGGATGTTAAATCAATAATAAAATTCCCCTTTGAATCCACACACTGCCTAGTAGCAAGATTGTAGGCCTTGACAACTGCTAATATCAATTATGGACATTGAACATACAAAGGAATAGCAAAACATGTGCCAATCCTAACTGAGCAATCCTTTGTGCCCTTGGTGTCACATCTTCATTGAAGGTTTCATCCACCAGTTCAATGTCCAGGTATCTGCAATATCTACCCACTCAGAATCAATCATACTAGTAGTGAGAGTAGCTTCTTTATGTTTGCACCTCAGAGTGTAAGGGAGTTGCTCCACTTTAACCTTCTTTAGCCTGGCTCCCTGCCTTGAAGTTTCTGCTGGTTGGCTCCTTTGAGAAGCTTCCTCTAATGCCCTCAACATCCTCTAATTTCTACAATAAACTCTTGTATTAGATGAACAAAAGCACAAAATCAATTTATCATGTAATACCATCCTTTACTTCCTTAGGACAATTTCCATACTTAGCTAAATCTCACTTTCATAGGAAGCGGAGTCATAGAGGAATCAGGAACATAAAACAATCTTAACAAATGGCAGGGTCAAAATTGGAACCAGACCTGAACTAAGACCATATTGGAACTAGGACCAAAACATAAATCAAACCAGAAACTAATCACTAGTTCCAAGTTCAACCTCCACTCCTGCTCTGATTCTGCTTAAGGACAAGCGTGAAGACCCAAAATTATCATTGACCGAAAGTGGAACCATTTTTAGGAATGAATCCCAATACTAAACATCCTCAGGACAAGTTCGGTCTTGAGTCCACTTCCGCTAGGTTTACCATAAAAATAGAGCACTTCATTAAAGACATGATCACATGAATCTAAAGACCTGGGTCACATGATATACAAGGAAATCAAAATAGAAGGGCTTAACCCCCTACACCTCAACCGTACAAAGACCAATTTAAACCTAGAGGAAACTATTTTTTTAAAGGTTATTGAGCAAACCCTAGTTTGCACGGTATGTCGACTTAGAAATTTAGGGCATCACAAACCCATCACAGAAAACACAGAATTGACACAGAAACAAGATTAGAAGGGTTCCCAAATAGATTTTAAACATTTAAAGTATGTCAAACCCTTGAAAACGAAAGCCCTAATTAGCAACTAGGGCACGACAAAACCCACCTGCCATGAAATTGACAACAAACAAAAAATGACAAACAAAAATAAAGAAAACGAAATGGTCAAACAAAGAAAAACAAAACAAAAACAAAAATGAAACAAGAAAGAAAGTGAAGATTCATAGAAAACAAGATTTTGCAAACACACAAAAAAAAAATGCAAAACACGAAGACGAAATGACAAAACAAAACAGGAAAAGAAAGGAAAAGAGACCCTACCTTAAAACACCCACAAGGAATGCCTGAAATCAGATAGATATTTGCTCCTCTGCAATCAAATCACTTCTCTTGCAGTTCTCTTGGCTTTGGTTCGCTAAAATAGTTTAGATAATAAGGATAATGAGCTAGTTAATCTTAAAAATGGTTTTAAAAATGATTTTGCACATTTGAAGAACCTGCAATTAATGTAATAAAGATGGTAGGTTAGGCGGAGCGAACAACAAAAATAGACAATCGATTCTTGTGGACATCAAAGGTAGAGCAGACGCGAAACTAAAAGTAGAAGGAAACAGAGGCAGGGTCAGAACCGAAACCAAAACTAGAACTTTTATAGAGTTCCAGGTTCAGTTCCAACTCCGGTCCCGCTCCAGACAAACAAGAACAAAAACCCAGACAAACAAAAAAATGAAGAGAAGAGAGGCCAAAACAAAAACTGGACCTTGCCCAAACACAAACGAAACAACGCAAAGCAAACGAGTGGAGTCAGAATCGAGACAAAAACAAGAACCAAAACTTTGAAAAAGTTCCAAATTCACT